>AXCM01001920.1:0-34214 GCA_000473375.1 Anopheles culicifacies | reverse complement strand
ACGTATTCGCTTCAAATTTTCAGCAAAGTTTAGTATGATTTTGGCCTTATTAATACCTTGTAGTTGAGACTAATAACATGTTTTGAAATTATTTTTATACTTATTACATCTATAACTGCCTACCCGGTTAGGCCATACAATGTCTATGAGAGATCTCATTTTTCCTGATAGAATAAATTTTATTTTAAATAGCGTAAAGGGATTTTAAATCTATCCTCGGGTTAGAAAGAACCATTGCAATCTGAGAAAATTAAACCTCCCATAGCAAATGTTTGGTCTATTTTTTTGTTTAAACGTAGGTACTATTGTTAAGATTACTTCATTAATAAAGTTATTCAACACTGTGTAGAGACAGATGATGTTTGATGTTGATCATCAATCAACAATGTGTAGAGATGACAGATGTTTGAGATATTGATACTGGAAGCACAACTTTACTAGAAATATGAATACTAAGGTATATGATTTCATGAAGTTTTTGAACACTGTTTAGAGACAGTTCATGCGACAGAATACGATTGGGTTATTGATCAATGATTCAGAATTGTTAATTTTAGCTTAGCTTAAATTAGAACTTAACTTAGACTAAAAATTAAAAAAAACTCTAAGGTTTATGGTTTGGTGTCACTTTAATGACATGGTCCACTTCACGAAGCGCATCTGACCTTAATGCGCGCAGCTTCCATCGTCGATCATTGTGCAACTAATTTCGTTCGTTATTGTAACGGTGTATTTTTGCGATCGGTATGAAAAGTTTCCTACCGGTATTTCATTTTGATATAAAATCGACATCTAAGATATACTGACAAAGAGAATGGTTGCAGCCGTACATTTCCAACATCCGCATCTACAAAAGAGAAATGGTTTCGAAATCTGTGTCACTTAATCAACCGTGGCGGGGGGAGGGTTACGCTGGCGATCAAGTGATCTGCAATTTTTCACCTGGCTCCCCGTACACAACCGAAGCCCTCCAAAACTTATCGCAAATCTGTCCGTTGTAGGTTATTGCCATCGTCCCATCGTCGAACGTCGAAACAAACGTCTTTCACTAGCCCCGGTGGGTGGTGGTGCAATCCCACCACATCAGGTGCATTACCGAAGCCCGGGAAGTAAAGGGCCACGGTCACGAGAAGACAATGGATTCGCCATCCGTACCGGCAACGGTCGATGAGGATGAGACCGCGCATCAGGTTGCGTGAAGTATGCAATTAGCCAACTTTCACTCGCGCCCTTACTTAACCCCGACCCCGCGGCACGTGAAGGGCATGGACACACACGGGCCGGCACTCATGTGTGGCGTACGTTACTAACAATAATAATAATGATAAGGCCAGCGGGCTGTGGCAGGAAAGTTCAAACAGAGTGCACCACTCTCCACCGTCAGAGGGCGTTTGGGGGGAGTGCGTTTTGGGGGTTGCGAGTGACGGAATTTCAAACCGATCCGGCCGGTGAGTACCGGGCGAGTTCCTAATCACTGCAGCAGTAAGCAGGCGTGACCGCTTAAGATAAGGAGAGTTGACCAACACACTCGCCAGAAATCGGTGAACCGTATGAAGAGGACTTTGCGGACGGACACACAAACTATCAACCGTGGTAAACTTTCCCCCTTTCGAGTGCACCATCCACGAGTGGATATGCGTTTTCTTTATTTTGCGAAATCTGACACTTTTCACACAGCTTGTCCGATTGGGCGGTGAGAGAAACGTGGTACATTCGATAGCTACATTGGTGAAGGTAGTAGACTACGTTAGCAGTGAGTATTTTCAAATATAAAATGGATGGTTTTGAATAAAACCAAAATCATACCGTAAACATTAATCAGAAACGTACCTAGAACGAATAAAGACGTCAAAACAACCAAAAACGATAACAAAAACAATAGTTACTGTCTGGTACATCTTTAACCATGTCATCACGATCTACGGAAATGAATCACCCAAGAAAAAGGAAACGAAAAACATGTTGTTTCGCTCCTATTCCCGATCTCGCAACACTAAACACGCCGGTGGCGTCAATCTTTCTATTCACTTGTCTGCGTTGCCAAAAGCCATCGGGGAACAGGTGCCTCAATGCCGGAATCAGTTCACTCAACCAAACCAGTTTACTCGGACGGTAACGCACGTGTTACGAACCACGGCATAGAGAAACGATTCAGTTTTCGTGCGCCACTCCTCTTCATGCCGCGCGTGGTGTTCGGATCTCGGATGGGAGCTTTACTAGGCCTTATTCTTCACTCGAACGACACGATCGCAAATGATGAGGTGTAAATGAGGAAGTGCCAAATCATTAACATGTTCCGTTCTGGTTGGGGCCCTCTATCCCGACGCTTGTTGTCGTTGTTTGCGCGTAAGTTTTCGAGAATGTACGATCGGTTGGATATTTCCAAAATTCCTTCCAAGTTACTTAGGGATGTTCTAGCTTTTGGTGATGATTTATCTAATCTTCGGTTAAATAAAACATAAATCGATACTCTAAATAGAGTTAATTGCAACAAAATGCAATAAATAAATCAAACGTTTCACTCATTGTACGGCACACAACCGCTCAGTACTTAAATACACGTGACCCATTCGTGACGCCAACGAAGTGCTTATTCTTATCCGTGAACCGTTAATATTGCAGTAATGCTTTCGCAAATATAACAGTCTTTTTAACAGATTCCAACACACACCGAACACTCCATAGCTGTACGAAACTACACCTAGGCCTAGATCTTTGCAAGAGGCCTCACATGGTCATTGGCAAGCGGGGAACGAGGAAACGGGAGCATGAAATGGGTCGCAGAATAGATGAATGGTTTGAAAAACAGGAACATTAGATGCTTTTCGGTGCTAATCGAACGCCTTCCATTCACCCTCCCATCGCCCGATCGTGTTGCTCGATCGCAACCGATTAGTAGCAGTCCTGTTCTGATTTCCAATCCCCGGAAGTGATAAAACCTCGACGCATACACTCATTGGCCCACGCACGGAGAAGGCAATAAGTGGTTAGAAAAACATTTGGCGGAATAATTACAAACAGCTCGTTTCTGGAACCGGGCGCCAGAATCCGACTCTATTAGCCTATATACCGGTAATCGTTCTTCATTCATTCCGGCTCGGGGTCTGCCGTATCAGCAAACGTTTGGGGAAATGAGTTTACATCCATTTAAATCTTTCACCTCGAATCTCGATCTCGATCACCGAGATACCAGGATTCTACAACGGCCTGCGTTCGTCCCGGTTCCATTTTGTGATGTGGTAAAGTGGCTTTGCCGGTGAAACAAATGTATCTCGTATCCCAAATTGTTTAACGCGCTAAGTAGCTTACAGACTAGTACAGCTCGGAGGCAGATTAATCGACGCCCCTTACCCATGCACGGGCATGGGGGCAGCTTTAATGACTTTGTACGGTGATGCGCAAATATGCCAGCTTGTAACTAATTAAATCTACGCCAGTACACAGACGGATGCAAGGGCCGGTACGGTGACCCGAGCCGAAGCTTCCATCGTCCACCATATTCCGCACACGTGCGGTAGTAAAGTTGTGATTTTTATGTCAGCATATTTCAACGAAAGCACACCACAATTGGCGCCCCGGCGGCCCATTCCAGCGTCAATCAGCATAATAATGAACGATCTTCTGCCCAATTGTACCGGGTGCAATCTCGGAGTGCCAATAATACGGGCCCTAGTAAAGGAAAAAACAAAAAACAAATAATAACACAAGCTCGTACCTATCTGTCTATTCAAATTACAGCTCACCGTCCATTTGCCCATTTACAGGCGTACGAAACACATAAATCGCGTCGAATAGAATCGATAAAATATGTTAGTGGGAGCCGCAACCCACATCACGGTGGAGGAGCAGCAGGAGTGAAATAAAAATTACATCGCAAAGTAATCATCGAAATATTTTACACACGAGCCTCATCCCTAAGCCACCCCCCGTTCAGCCTAAGCGAGAAAGAGAGTGGCAGTCGAAGTCGTCATCCACGTACGGGGAATATCCCTTTCCGTGTGGGAAATTCATCCAGAGCACATTTCCATCGGCGTGAACGTGTCGGCCTTGGTAACAAGGAAAGCTCATGAACAACTCGGTGTAATTATTGCTCGACTAATGCTCCCCGGGACTTAACCATAGTGCTTTGAACCGGCACTCTAGTAGACCACCTCAGTACTCTCTTGCATATACGTATACACACGGGGAATTTATAATGCGCTGCATAATAACGATAAAAAAAACACGATCGACAAATGCTTGCCTTGTCTGCGCTTCCGTGGCGATTGCTTTTCCAATGATCGCGTAATTTACACCCATCGAGAGCTTACATTGAGTTTGTCACACCACCTGCCCTTGGAAAACTTCGTGAATGACAGTTAATTACCCAGCACCTGAGACATTCATCAGTGCATCTTTTTTGTGTCGCTTACTTCGAACTGATTCGAACTGAAAGGTTGCAGCGCTGAACATCCTAATACTCTATGCACATTAAGATCATCAGCGAATATCTTTTGACCCCTGGATGCTGTATCTGTGCCTTCAGTAGAAGAAGAGAAGATATTCCATCTGAAGTTTTATTGGACGAAGTGCTTTCCTCTTAAACGAAACACAAATGGTAGCATGACCTCCAGTAATGGCTTTATCTCGTCCCTTTATCTAGAAATTTTTAATAAAACAAAGCTTTTGTACAGAATAAATTACAGATATAACTAAATCCATAGCTGAAATCTTTAAATTTCTTATCGCACAAATACACCATTTACACCATTAACATTCAACCCCGTTCCATCCATCACAGACGGTACGTTACATTAGCTTTGGGTAGCATTCTAACTCGCAAATTAACATCCGAAGGGCTGCGGAAGGTAGCTGAATTTGGAATGCTACCACACATTACATCCCAAAAGTCAGGTTCCATGCATTTGGGGAGGTGACTCCTTACAAAGAATATCTAAACGCAAGATAAGGCACTTGATTTATGTACCTTCCTATCGTCGATTCCATTCCGTCACTTCTTAACTGCCCCCTGTCATTCTTTCGACCAACTCGATAGGTAATTAAAATTTGCCCATCGAGTGTCCTCCTCCGCCGCCCGTGTTGGTCAGGTTTTCATTGTGTAACGTACGCCCGCACACGCTTACTTGCAGGCGCCTCACGTTTACAGCAATTAATGGTTAAAAATTCGCCCAAATCCGCTCATACGTCCGGAATGGTGTGTTCGAGACACCATCTTCGATCCTAAGCCCCACTCAGAGTGCGTACTGAGATTTGGTCGATTTGCGCATTGGCGCATTCTAATAGCGCTGGACACAATTTAATGCCCATTCCGAAGAAGTACAGCGGGGAAACGATGGCGAACAAACGTGTACTCCCCGGAATAAAGTGTCGATGCGTGCGGTGTAATCCACACACCCAGTTGTTCGTTACTGTTCTGCACATGGGCTAGGCACGATTCTATAAAACACTATCAGTGTCGTACCGTTGGTACCAGTTAGCGGTCGGGAATCGGTCGAGACAGACACCGGAGAGCGTGCAGCGTTCACATTACTTCGCCACTGTCATCTCTGTCGCGCGGGTGACAATAGCTTGTCTTGGTGGGATTTTCGGTCAGTGTCCGCAAAGTGGTAACACGCCACCAGTAAAGTACAATACATCTTCCCCTTTCCAACCAATATCGCAGCAGCAGCAGCAAGGCCACGTGTTGCATCGGTTCAAGTGCGTCGAACATTCGTACACGCTCGACGAGGGAAAGCCCGTTCCTGCAGTGAACCGACCGTGGCAGTTCTGTGCCGAGCAAACAGCGAACTGGACGTTGCATCTATCCTTGCAGGAAGAGTGCCATCGCGAACTACCGACGAAAGCTAACCAGCTCAGAGAAAAGTGAAGTGATACGAAACGGGTTACGCTGTCTTGTGTTGAAGTGAAGTGGTTCCCAGTCATCAATTAAGCGCCATGCCGCTGTTTGACACGAGTGTTTCAATTTCCGCCCTGCTCGTTGTGCTATTGCTGTTCGGTGGTAAGCTGTGTTTCGATAAGGACGATTTATTAGGAAGCACTTTAAGAAGAAGAAAAAAAAACAGAGATTACATACAATAGAAGCTCGTAAGACCAGTGATAGTGTGAACGTATTGACCCTAAAACCAAACACTCGGTCTAATATCCGAAGGATTAAGATATGCCAGTTATTGTTTGGAGTGTGTTTAAAGCAATGTTTGCATACATACACTACTGTTCTTCATACTGCCAGAGATAGTTCTGGCTACTGTTCTGCCAGAGATAGAGAGCACCAGAGTGTCTATCTGTTTGGTTGCAAAAACTAATAACCTCACGGCACACTTACTCGGGGCAGCATTAATTGCAAAAGATCACGGCGTTCGCCACATGTGCCAAGTTTATCTGACTTCAAAAGCAAGCACAGCACGTGGGGCTTGTTTTATGATCGGTTACTCTCGGCGCATCTTGCAACGTCGTCGTGAAGTAGGGAGAGTTGTTTGCACCTGCCAAGTACGAACGCGTTGCATTATCATTGCAGAAAACAGCAGTATGCACTTTTCGCTCCCTTAAGTGTGTCTATTGCTTATTGCTACTAATGCTATTTACACGTTATAGTACATCTTAACTTAAATTATAACTTACGTAACCGATAGATTATTTACAACTTAACATTCCAATTTACAATATTATTCGAAAAACGTCCTCCTTCCAAGACGCGCGTAGAAGATTGTGAAGTACTCATTGGCACGAAGCAGTTTGCCAATTTATCATCATAATACTGCTGCCTCCCAGTCCGTATAATGCTACAACCGTGAAAAAATATATCTTGGAGACGCTAAGTGACACAATCAATACGATTTCTGCTTATCATAGGACCCAGCACTGGTGTGGAGGGGCATCGGTTTGGTTACTCGAAGCCGGATCAGAGACGCTGGTCCAAGGCACACCAAAGCTGCGCCGGCACCCATCAGTCTCCGATAGCAATCAGTAGTCACCGGGCAGTTCCACTGTACATGCCGGCGATCGAACTGGTCGGTTACAACAATCTGCTCCCGGGACCGATGACTATACACAACAATGGCCATTCCGGTAAGGGATTATAAAGCCTTCGGGAAAACCCCCAAACCTACATAAACCTCATACTTTGATGTCCTTCGTGTTTGTTGTTGTGCAATCGGTACAGTGTCGCTCACGATTCCGAAAACGGACCCAGCCATCGGCAAGCACCCGTACATCTTTGGCGGTAAACTGCAGAACGAGTACGAACTGGAGGGCTTACACTTTCACTGGGGCGACAAAAACAACCGTGGCGCAGAGCACGTACTCAACGATATCAGGTAAGATGATTGCGTGGAAGCTGTCCCTTATGGAAATGCATGGATTTATTATGCATTTGTCCTTGCGCAGGTATCCGCTCGAGATGCACATCATTCATCGCAACAAAAAGTACAAAACCGTCGGCGAAGCGCTCGGCTATTCCGACGGTCTTACGGTGTTGGGCTTTTTCTACCAGGTCACCGAGCACGATGCACCCGGTATCAACACACTGGTACGATCGTTTGGCCACATCGTCGACTACGACAACACGCTTCAGCTTAACCACACGTTCACGCTGCAGTCACTCATCGACGGGATCGACATGACCCGTTTCTACACGTACAAGGGTTCGCTTACGACACCGCCTTGCTCCGAGGCTGTCACGTGGGTCGTCTTTCCCGATCTTCTCGAACTTTCGGTTAACCAAATGAAACGGTTTCGAACGGTGAGTATCGCAGGGCTGCACGTTTCTCATTATCGTAATAATTCACGAATATTCCTTTTAGCTGGACACTGGCATTCACGGATCGCCAATGGTCGATAACTATCGAGCATTGCAACCGATCGGCAATCGGCGTGTGTTTGTGCGCAAGGTAAACTCCCGCTACACCGGACTGGAGGTGTTCGAAGGAATGCACCACAGCAAATGGGACTGGGTGTTTTGAAGCAGCCGCTCTTAAAAGCTTAGGGAGATCGCAATGGTTTGCTTCCCCAAGTGTCCGCTAATCCATAGCATGTGCCATCGTTCCGGACAGTGGGTTGAGAGGTAACGCAAATAAAAGTGCTAAGCACTGTATAATAAATTAACTAACGAAACAACAGAAGAGATCATTTCACAAAGAAAAAAAGGGGAACTCCACTACGTACAAATGAGCGACAGTGATTAAAGGCGAGCAGGAATTCTGGAAGAACAAGAACGGGATAAAAAATATTAAATACTGACCGATCTTTTATCATGCAAGCAAACACTTTACAACGCAACTTACCCTCAATTGCTACTATTTTTTTCGCATTATACGTCCCTTCTTTTTCGGTTTACTACTACGCACAACTCTCCCGGGACTTTGTCCGATGCTTGGTCGGATGTTAGTAGTTCCTGAACTAGATACACTTGCGATTGCTACATTGGATGATCTCAGCTTCATGATAGTAAACGTAGGTATACTTGAGCACGCCTCTGCATCAACCATGTCCTCCGGATCAACAGCCATAGGTTCGGGATCAATACTATGTGTAACAATCGTTTGTTTTCGACGAGATTTCGTTCTATCGGCAGACGAACTTCCCAGCACTGGTACATGAATGGAGGACAATTTTTGAAAATGCTCCCGAAGCTTTTCACTAAGTAGCGCAATGGAAAGTTCCTTTGCAGTCGAGGCCCGTTCGATCTTCTCTTCACTTAACTTCCAAGCGGATTGTTGCTGGCGCTGGGGTTCTACAACTTGGGGCGGTACCTTCGGGATCGTCTCTTCTTGGCCATTTTCAGTTACCGATTTGCTGGCCGATTTGGTGTCCTGCACAACGTTTGTGGGTTTGGTGGTATCGTTCATCTTCTCATCGATGTGCATGTACAGCAGCTCTATACGCTTTGCATTGCAATCCTGCACTACGATAGAGCAAAGCTGATGTGTTGGATCGGCAAATGCTTCCGGTTTCACTAACCACTCTGGCAGCGTAGTTGGCGATGTTGCTGCTATGTTGAGTGGGGCTACGCGCAACGGTTGCTTGTTCGCAGTAGTATCTCTTTCAAAGTTCGCTAAAATCATTTGCGATGGTTCGCCCACCGGATGCTGACAATGGCTGCCGTGTTCAACCATTGGACATACTACCAGCGGACGCGGTTCTGCAGAAAGTTCGTTGATGTCTTGGTCTATCAAGTCAAGCAGAATATTATCACATTCCTCCAAGCCAATACTTGTTTCCAGATCGTCAAGATCTTCATCACTGTAGGAGAAGAAAGATTTGCATTTGTTTAAAACATTGATCCATTGCTTTTTTCGTATGATACTTTCTTTTATACTTACGACTTACTGTTCTCTTCCACTTCATCATCTTCTATCGGTGTTAGCAAACTGAACGGATCCGCTGGTAGTGGAACACTACAAAATGATTCTAAAATAGACGCATAAGGCAGGAACATGATGTTTTTATCCGAACCATTAAAGCTGGATAAGCAATCGAGCAAGATTTTGCTATCACCCATATGGACACGCATCAACACTACACGCTTTTCTTTTTTCTATGTATGGACAATGCTTTCCACTTAATCAATGAAAATTAAACAGTCAACGACAGAACGGAAAACGACACCGTACATTGAAAAAAGGAGGGAAACATACAGTTTGACAGGATGCGTACACACGCACACACACAAAGTAAGATTGTTTTGGTTTGTTTCAAGCGTGCATTGATTTTGTGTGGTGTTTGCTTCCCATCTTCCAGTATCGTTGCAGTTTAGCGTAGAATATAGAATTTGTACAATTTACGTTGTGTTTTCTTACAATTTGATTGCTTTAAATTGATAAGATACAATATCATATAATTTACTTCACCCACACTGACATACAATTTATGACGTGCGGTGGAAGTGTGCGTGTGCCGCTGTATGTTCATGTATGCATGTTTGTTTTGGTAGCCAAAAATAGTGTTCCAAGCAGACTCTTGATTGCGACCAGTTTTCAGGACTATGAAATGGGAGTACCTTTCGGCTATTTTGTAGCCTTCGTGTAAGGATCTTCCAAAGTGTGTGAGTAACTGCGTCAATATCACTTGAAAGCCACTGGGCATTCATAAACGGAGTGAATAGTGGAAATTAATATGGCGTCTAAGCTATTTAAGTGCTGCTTAACAGTTCTGAGATCAGCGAAGACGCTTATCGAACGATTTTAAACTCCTGGATACACGAACACGTGGCACACGTCACACTTAATTTATTTTAGTCACATTCACCTGTCTACATAATATAAATAAATCTACAATTTCTAGGAGACTTCAGTCCTGAGCCTGGAACTAGACAACAAAACTTTACTTTAGAAGTAGAGCTGGCTTAGTGCACTGTAGATTAAATGCGTAAGTGGCTTTCTAGAACGTGTATTAGAATTGCAGTTTTAGATCCAAAAATTTAAACAGATGGGAAAAACACCTATTTTTTGTGGATACCAAGCTATCCTTGTGCAGTAATAAAGACAATACGGCCATCCTTACTTTTATATAATGCATAACCTAGAAAACATGTGTAGGATGCAATTTTAATCTCTCTAAAAGCATAACCATCAGTTGCTTTCCTGTACAGACACCGGTCTCATTCCAATCTTCATCCTGCATGAAAAAGTCGCCGAGTTGGTCAAACCATACAGCTGAGGGTGAAGTGTAATGAGCCGGGGTGGCCGTTAAGTTGATGATCGTCAACAATACAATGCGTTGCTCTTTTTTTTGTCTCTGCATACACAGAGCAGCTTCTTGCCAATGTTGCATCACGCCACGGCAAACGTTCGAGAGACATCATCAAGTTTTACGGCACCTCCTTACAAGAGCTCCAAAGCTCACTTGCGCGTCCACTATTGCTGCCTCTAATAGCAACCATTACGGTGTCCCGCCGCCACAATTTCATTGCATGCCCTTTCTTGTGCGATATCTCCGTGGGAGGTTATGTAAGTTTAAGCACACCCTAAAGAAGACTTGAGCAAAGCCGTTTTTGTGAAGCTCAGATGAGGCGTATGTACAGTTTTTGGACGAGCATTCGTCTTACTTTGCAACATTGGACAGATGCTGTTGGTTGATAATGTGAAATGTCAAGACGATTAATGTTATAGCCAGACGTTAGTTTCTTAACATTTCCACGAGTTATCTAGTAGAAATTTACAATTTTATAGCTTGTCTTTGCTCGTAGACGTAACTAAACTAGACAACCATACAAAGATATCATGATGTTAAAGGTCAAAAAGGAATGCGTAATGTAGCATACGATCGAGATTGCGTTAAAAAGATCAAGAATATTTGAATTCTTTAAGCGAAGATCATTCGCAACCTTCACACTAATTGTAGATTCTCGTTACAAATGCTTCACAAAATCCAATTTATTTTTATTCCAACTGCCACGCGATCGCTTTGTATGCTAACACAACATCATATGACACAGTTCCCATTCGCCTACCAATCTTGACCACAGACAACAACGGTGTTCTCGCTCATTAGCAATTCACACAGTTTAAAAGCTACTAAGAACATTCTGCCAAGATCGAGCCCATCGATCGTTCGGAGTAATTTGCGTGAGAAGCTGACGTTCGATGATGGGGTGACGTGTGTTGAATTTGCACCTACCGCTTATTAACTACCGACCTACCACTGTACCCATTCTTTTCGCCACATTCTTGACCCACATAAGCCGTTTCGAGAGAGATAGAGAGAAAGGGCGGAAGGCGATTTTTGGTGGTAAATAGACGCACTTAAGCGTGGATGGATGGTGCTGTTTTGATGTTCAGTAGTGAAAACCATCAACCATAACCATGTCCTCACCACCACCAGTACAATCCGTTTGCCGTCTATGGCTGACCTTCTTTTTCGTTATTCAACGCCGCCCGGAGTGCATTGCAAAAGTGGTAACTCGTGGGGTGCGCATTCGCGTATATAGTTCCAAACAATAAAGTATCATCGTTTCACCTCCTTTTACGCGTTTGCGGGCGGTGTTACTAGCCCCGTGGTACGTAATGTTATAGATGGATACATTCCTCCTTACGCACCGTCTGTGTAAATGCAATCAAGACCTCCACGTGCGGGAACACACACTATTAAGCCGTCTGGTTCGCAAGCGTTAAACCGAAACATTCAATTTCATGCATAATGTGCAGAGATTTGTTCTTGTAACAAACAACCATTAAAACGGAAAATGTTTTCATACTCATTTCATTCTTAATGTTTGAACGCATTCATCAGGAGGTCTCCTCCAATGACGTTCGCTACCACTTAAAGTCCTTCGGCTAAGTCAAGGTAATTTACTTTCAACAGAGGCCCCCCCATCGGATTGAGACAGTTTCTTAGTGTGATCAGGTTCTTGCTTGGTTCGAGCGACAGCACAAGGGTAACATTAACAGCCTTCCAAGCCCGAATGCAGGAGGACAACCGGTTTGCTTAATAGCAGCTGCTTTGCTAATGCTTGTGCAGCTCATACTACAAACTTCCAATCATTTTATCTAGAGCCTTTGCGAACTGTAGTCAACTAACTTATTTAATATAAAAATACCAAGCTTAAAATAACGAACCGAAAAGAGGACTTCGGCAACAGCAACATCACATCGATACTGTTGATCTACAGAAAACTTTCCTTCGTACGGTGAAGAATACCGCGCTGTTTTGAGGCCTTTTGTGTTTTGTGCATATTCATCACCACGATATGGCCAGTGAATTCGCAACGGTGAAATTTGGCTCAAGCATGGTGTTTAAAGTGGTTTTGTTTAGCTGACGAAGATCCGGTAGTGAGCCAAAAATTCACAAACGATTCACTTTGCATCTCCCGCAGCTATGATTCTTTTTATTTTAAATGTGATTTTAATGTAAGTGAAATTTTGTTTGATGCAGTGTTGGAATTGTTGACGCTATTTTAACAACCACAAGGGAGCTTTGATCTTTATGACGAAATCTAGACATTGGAACAAGCTTACAACCATAATTAAGCTGACGTTTCCCTTAAGCTGACCAACTCCCCAATCGGATCTCACTTTCACTTCACATTCCAGAACGTTTCTCACAACGAGTGCTACAAACACGATAAAAAGGGAATCTGATATCTATAAAAGTTGATCAAACTTACCTGTTCCTTGTGCTGTTATTGATTTCGGTGATGAGGTGTTTTGTTTTTAGCCGCAATCTTCAAGACACCTGACGCGTTCGAGCTGCTTTCAATTTCACACACAAACTCAAACTAGCACAACACTATACACGGGAGCAGAAAACCCAAAAAAAAGCGCGCACTTTAAATTGGCCACTAATGATAACGGAGCAACTACTGTGAGAGGGATATGGAGAAGAAAAAAAATGATTGATTAGCATCATTTTGTCACTACCAAACAGGAACATTCACTGTCGGATGAAACTGAACAGCAATACGTAGGGAATTCAGCAACAACACACATTCACATCAATACGAACGAAAGTTGTTCGAAAAAATTAACGCCTCACTTTCACGAAAATGCACCTGTACAGGCACGGAACCGTACACACATTTGTAAGTCATGGACAATCGTCCATGCAGCATCACTTTCTGCCCATTTATAGCGAGAATATCCTTAAAGCAAGATTTATTTTTTAACCATAACTCTCGTACCGGCCCAATGTACTGTATCCGGGAATGGAAGGAACGAAATTATTCGCAATGTTCGCGTAATCGATCGCGGCCAATGCACGTCAGCGTCGGTGAAGTAACGCGCCCGATCGCGTCTCGTCCGCCTACAAGCTGTAACTGGGTCTTGCCAGCAACGTTATGCAGTACCCTACGTGCACACGGGCCAGTCAATGAAATACCAACTGAGTCACACGAACACCAACGGACGTTTGCCCAGCAGGATCTTCATTCGTTTGACACATTCCCGGAAAGGCTACACATGGTTGTGCTGTTTTTTTATCCCCTTTTCACTTTCAACCGAACTAGCGATACTGAGAAGCGCTACCTTGAGCCAACGTTGGACTCCCAACGGTCGAAAGGTAAACAACGCCCCGCGACAACTTTCTCCGGTGGCAACTCGCTTACACAGGCACGATCGGGAACCACAGTTCAACGGCGCAACGCATGGGGAAAAGATTAAACACCCGCGAGCTTTTTGATCCGTTCGCGTCGATCGCACTGATCGTACAAACCTTCTTCTATGGCGGACCAAAGTTTGGTTACTGCACAGCGTGACACCTCAAGGCTACGTGCGTGCGAACTGCACGAAAGTCTAACACGAACAAACTCGAACTTTACCGCAGCAGATCCAACTTCGTGTGCCGGTGGTTGAATCTTGGACGTACGCAATAATCTACGATCCGTATACTCTCCGCATCATGCCGTTTCACTCCGTTCACCGAACGGGCCTTTCACCGTCGCCATTCGTCGCAGCCATTCCTTTCTAGCCCGTTTCCGGCGTAAATGCAGTACGCTTCACTCGCCCAAGGCATGAGGTCTCCCCACCGTGGGGCCTGGAGCGCATAGAGCATAAGACTTAGGCCGGTTATGCGATCACTTTGCAGGTGAAGAGAGGCAAGATAGCAACACAGGTGTGCAATTAGGCGTACGGTGTGATAGACAAGGCGAAGTAGATCCATCCGGGAGCTTGATGCATCGAGAAACAGCTGACCAAAAGGAATGTGAACAGGTGCTTTAATTGCATCGAAGCTATGCATGCAAGTACTTCTTTTTAAGAAAACTGCCATTTAACAATGTAAACTGGACTAATTACAACTTACATGCGGTTATTTTACACGATATGTCTATTATTCGAAAGTTGACAAGTCCCAGTTTTTCCTTAAGCAACGATAATCAACAAATTCACATAATTAATGTAACTTCGCAACATTTCCTCGGCAAATAAGCTTAAAATTTGATCGTAGTTTTTAAACACAATAATTTGAAAAAGAAAATAATAATTTTTGACCAAATGTGCTCATCTAACGATCAGTGTGCTGCGATGAATTTTTCCTCCTTCAACATTGCATACATTTAGGCGCTCATACGTGTAATTCTCAGTCCATGGGCGTTGCTGGTGTGAGTTGCAGACTTAGTTGTTCTACTCTCACCGTTTCATCCTTTTACGCATTTTACGCATTCTGTTACTATTTCACCAGTGATTGTGCAGATAATCGGTTCGCATCATTCTGTACCGTACGTCTTCTGTGCTAAGAGCTTTGTCGCAAAAATGGTGATATTTATTTAGGAGCAAGGAAAAGTTATTTTAACACGTATCGTTTGTTTTTTTTAATCAAATCGTCCACAAAATGAGGTGTTGCTCGTTTAAAGTGTTTGCGTTTGTGCTCTCTATTGAATTGATGGTAATTGGCTGTAGGGAAACGGGTTGTGTGAGTCATTCCGTAACCATGTGTTTTTCGATCGACAGTTTATAGGTTATGGTGTTGGGGAAAAACTTAAAACCAATCCGGTAAACGATGACGCCTCGCACGAAGATGACCTTACCCCAGGCGGGATGCGAGGTCCTGCCACGTTTCCAAAGATTGATTCCGACACGGACGCACCAACAGTTACGGAGGAAGCACTGTCAGACTACGAGCTTCAGCGTCAGCAATTGCTCGAACATCCTGACCGCTTCACGGAAGAGGAACTGAAACCGCTTCGCGAAACACACATAAACGTTCTGCACGAAGCGATCGATGCAAAACTGATCGATCAAAGTTTCATCCGTACGTTGGGTGCCGTTTCGGAACCACCCAAGGTACACGACGCCACCCGGGATACACTTTCGATACGGTCCATTGTTGAGGATGTGAATTTTACGCTCGGTGATCGGGTACTGCGCTGGAAAACGATGAGCGCGACCAACGTTGATCGTCACGTGGTCGTTGGTTTAACTGCGGCCACACTGGTGGTGCTGCTGGAGCGAGAAGGACGATACGAGCTTAGCCAGGAACTGGTACTGGAATCCGTACCGATCGCGTTCGAGGTGCTTTACTTCTGGGACACGGAGCGTGCTTCGGCGGTCGGATGTGTGCTAATATCGATGGGTAATTTCCTCGTGTGGTATACAATGCGCGAACAGGCGGACTACCAGCTGGAAGAAGAATGGCGCTGGCCGCTCCATAAGACTATTACGCAAATTAAGTTCTTCCGCCAGAAGGAAGTAGATGCACTGCTGCTTATAGGGCGCCATCCAAACCGGTACGAGTCCGTTTCGGCGACGGTTTATGAATTCTCGTTTAACGATCGTCAGTTTTGGTTAATGCAAAAGCTCGGTTTAAAGCATCCTTGCCCATCGGTAGGGCTTGTTGCTGCCGGGGATGAATATTTGGTTGCGTTCCCCCAAAACACCACGGTCGAAATGTATACCTTCCGTGTGGGTGATCAGAATCGGCGTAAGTTTAAGCCTGTGGGCAATTACTCTTCGGAAGCGCTACGATCGGTGTACGCGTTTCAAATCGGACGCTATTCGTACGTGGCAATCAGTGGCAAAACGCCGGCCGTTTTGCGATACAAGCGGGGCAAGTTTTACGAGCAAAAGATCCCCACCGAATCGCTAGAAATTGTGGAAGCTTTCTTTGAGATACCGGCCAGAACGTACCGTGACGATATGATTCTCCTGGTGCAGCATCGTATGATATTTGCGACACACGAAATACAACGATTGGAAGCGCTCGTATGGAACGGGGTATCATTTGACCTGGCCACTAACATACCGTGCATGGTGGGGAACGAGGTGATTGACAATGAGGTCAGCTGCATGTTGGACGTAGACCGCACGGATGGTCTGTTCGGGGCGGCAATTGTGCAGCGCGGAAAATCAATCTCAATCATTGTGCCCCGGCATGAGGCACATTCCAGCCTGTACCATTGGTCGATCGAGTTGCTCTCGGGTGAGCATCCGATTCTGATGAAAATTCAAGAAATTAAGGAAACGATGGATGCCTTCACCAAAATTATCGACTACCAGAATGCGGACATTGAACAAGCTCAATCATACAAAGCGCTCATGGAAAGTGACCCTGTAGTACTCAAGCGACAAAACCTTAGCACTTTGGACACTCCTTTGGTAAAGTTTTCAGAGCAGTACGATCTGACCGAAATAACTAAGATAACTGTTGGTCAAAATACCTGGCGAGCCGCCGACTTTGAAGCAGACCTAGGAGCTACCGTTAAGACGGTACAGGACGTAGAGCTGAGTGTTGATGCAATGCTGGCCGAATTGCAGTACAGCGTACGGCGCGATACCCGTTCACACGATCTTCAAATCAACGGTACGGTACAGGTGACTGGAAAGCTGTACGTGGATGGCGCTTTGCACGCGGACGATATGTACATTCAAAGATTCGAACATCCCCGAACGGACCATCTTGCTCGGTTTAGCCGTGATGTGGAAAGCTCAACGTCAGCTGCCAAAGAACTGCACGTTAAAGAACTGAGCGTAGAGCAACTTTATTTCGACCACTTCAATGGCGTCCCTGCTGAGGAGTTTGTCTATAATGTTGACGGCAAGGTGAATCTCGATGGGGAATTAGTAATCGGTGGTGATCTCTACACGAACAACGTCATCCTGCCCGAGGGTGGAACGGTCAATGGAGTAGATTTAAGCGAATCATTGATCTACTTCAACTGCAAGAACAGACGATGGAAAAATCTAACCTTAGATTCGCTGGAAGTTATAGACGATGTGCACGTTGCGAGAAAAATAAATGGAGTACAAATAAATCTCCAAGAAGCAGAAAGCTCCTTGCGCAAAGCAATCGACGAACATGGGCGTGTGTTACGCGCCAAGTCCTTGCACATTGAGGGAGACCTATCCTTCGAACGCATCAATGGAGTTCCGTGGAAAACGTTTTTAAATGGGCTCGTTTTTAAGAATCGGCCGATGCGGCTAGCTCATCTTTATGTTGAAGGGGTAAGAGAAGACGTGAAAGAGTAAACTATTCAATGGAGTTGTTATATTATTCATCTTTCCTTTACAGAATGTTACGCTCGGCAGCCAAACAACTGTACAGTTCTTGAACAAATTGCGTTTCCCGGAGGATTATGTGTTACGGACAGGACCGCGTGAAACGATCATTACAGGCCAGAAACACTTCAAAGGATCGCTAAGTAAGTAGTGGAACGGACACATAAAATGTGTCACCGCGTCTATATCCAACATTTTCTAACAAATTCGTTTCCAGCAATGGATGCACTTGACATCGATGGATTTGTAAACGGCATCAATCCGTTTGATTTCATCACGCTCCATGACGATCAGTACATTCCGGGCAATGTGACATTTGATTTGCTAGAAATTGAGGAATCGCTTGACGTTCGTGGTGCCGTCCATGGCAAGCACATGGATAAATTCCTAGATAACCCATCTATAATGCAAACGAACGTGCTGAAAGCGGCCTGTGAGTTCAATGAAGTAGTTGTCCACGGACCTATTTACGTCGATCAGCTAGATGGATATGACTTGGATCAGTTCCTACAGAACGTTGTATACGTCGACGAACCGTACGTTGAAATTAACGCTTCGAAACACTATCAATATCTGCAGTTCTATGAACCCATCAGGATAGAATCGAACATGATTGGGGAGATACATCTGGATGAGCTGCTCACCAAGAGCACGGATCAAACGGTTAACATCAGCATGGTGATGGGCAATGTGTTTTTTAACCGTGCACAGGTCGAAGGACTGTTCGGTGGCATTAATGTGACAGAATGGGACACGAATTCGATCAAAGTGTTTGGTGATCAACACACGCAAGCGACCGTAGAGTTCTGCCCTCAGTATTCTTTGCTGTACGCAAAGAACCTGGAGATCCTGGGAACGCTTAATGGTCAAACGCGTGCCGGCTTCTACGATATGGATGAAGAGATTGTCTTCCGCGATCAGTCCGTATACATAAGGGACGTGTACGCGAGTTATTTATCACTGACCGATAGTTCAATCGATGGCCCGTCGAAGATGCTAAACCGCGTTCATCTACCAACGTTCGATGCGTACCGGTTTAGCTTAAGCCAACCGCAAACGTTTAATTACGACGTGTTTGTGGACACTATGTACGTTGGCAAATCTTTCCGTACGCGCTATCTGAACCGGGTTGACACTGTGCATTTGCAGGAAAATGTGGAAACATATCTAAACGATGATTACATGCTAAGTGGTAAGCATGTGATCGATACACTGCACATTGATGGTAACGTCGAAATCGGTATACTGAATGGAGTCGATTTTGCAAAGTTTCTGAATAACGTTGTATGGCTGGATCAACCGAACACTGTACCGAGCACGTTACATTTCCTGCAGCCGTTACACGTTCAGGGCGATGTGTCCGTTGGTGGAACATTAAATGAGATACCATTAGCAGCATTTTTAGACAACGTGTTGTACAGGGACGGTGGTGCGATAGTGGAGTTTACCGGATCAAAGCTATTTACCCAAGGGTTCGATGTGATGGGTGATTTGAACGCACCAATAATCAACAATGTACCTGTGAAAGATTTCATACTTAAAAATGAAACCATCGAATTTCCCGGACATGTCGTGACGCTGGGCAGAGTGTACGTGAAGGAAATGATTGTTACGGGAACGATCAATGGAAAATCATTTATACCCATCGAAACGTACTACGCGTACAACAATGCAACCGATACACACATCATTAAGGGTGATCTACATCTGCAAGGACGGCAGATGATTCACAATCTTGAAGCGCTCGGTGGTTGGAATGAGCTAATGAACGTGACCCACAAGCTCGTATCGCTCATTCGAACGAACCAGGACTACTACTTCAAGGGTCACTATGTGGTTCAGGAGGATGTTCACTTCAAGCACGGATTTACGGTCGATTTCATCAACGGGTACAATATGACGAATGTACAAAACGAAATCGTATACTACGATCAGGAAGAAACGATCGTTTTTACCGAGCCAGTAGAGTTCGGCGGTAATGTATGGGGCGGATCGCTAAGTGTCGAAGGAGATTTGATAGGCAAAAACTTGATGGGAATCGATCCTGATGAACTTGCCAAACAAACGTTGCTAGTGAACAAGGATTACGAAATCTTTGGTAAGCTAAAAACGAAAGATTTTATTTTAAAACTGTCTTCTTGATCTTTGGGACAATTTAAATCGTTTCAGATAAGATGGTATTTCTTCCGGGAGCCTTCAAGTGTGACCATCTTGAGGCAACGCAAATCAACGGTCTACCGACTAGTGGGTTGATTACACTGAACACGGAACAAACGATCGAACATCCAGTTTACGTGAAGCAAATCGTTGTCCATCATCCTCTGCAAGTGGAAGGTGTTGTTAATGGGCGTGATCTTCGCGCTGAACGTCAGAATACAGTCATGGTAGTAGAAATTGCAACAAAATCAAAATCCCATAATACCATATCACTCACATTTCACTGTTTTGCAGCGTTACGGTGAACAAACGATCGAAGCTGCCTCTGTATTCAACACGATCCGTGTACTGAACAGTGCCACACTTCCAACCAAGCTAAATGGCGTTCCGTTTGGTGAACCGGTTCAACTAACCGACGACATGACTATCTCGTCTCCGTTAAGCTTTTACCAAATTGCTGCCGATGAAGTGTACACGAGGGATACGATCGGCGGGATAGATTTCGATCGATGGTACGAACAGACGCTCTGGACGGATGGACGCGAGCATCAGGTGTATCGGGGCAGGCTACGATCGCGTAAATTCATTTTCCGCGACTCCATCCACGGTAATGGAACGATCAATGGGCTAGCAATTGATGATATTGTGCGGAAGCTACATTCGGAGAAACAAATCGTCGAAGGCGAGTTGGCCAAACGACGCGCCAACTATCGTACCTTTTGTCGGGAAACACAAACTCTCATCAATGGAACGCAGCGGGGTCTGTACTTCTTCAACTATTTCGTACAGCGGCAAACGATCCGGGAACAGCGACCCATCCAATCGTTCTGGACGTTCCAGCACCAGGGAAACTATTTCCTCGCCATCAATTTTGGCTGTGGAAGCAAGTTTTACCAATGGAATCCACAGGACAGAACGTTTGTTGGGTTGTTCAAGGTGCACACGGGATACATTTTCGAGTGGCAAACGGTTGCAGGGGATGAGGCGGGTCCCTATCTGATAACGCGATCGGCGCCGACCGAAGAACATTGCAATGTGACGGGTTTATCGATATGGCAGTTTAAAGGATTATCTTTAGAAATGGCCAAGAACTTCCCAAATAAGGATGTTGACAGTTTGTTTGTAGATCCCGGTACACTCGAACGGTTTTACGTCTTGGATCGTACGACTGTGCTTGAGTACGATATGTCCGGCAGTGTGCAGGATGAATGGGACCTATCACGTATCTTCGAGTCAGCTAGCTTCGTACCACACACGCTCGGCGTTGGGCTAGCATTGTCCGACGGCAAACGGATAGCGATCCTCGCCCGGAAAGAGAATACTGCACCTACGCGCCAAAAACGATCGAACGATGATTCGGTTGTGAATCTAGCCTTGTTTGCTTCCCCCATTAACGTGCACAATCATATGAAACGGAACTATTCCTACTACCGGACGGATGATACTGCCGACGAATACGTACCCGAAGTGGAACTACTTACCCAACCGGATCCACTGAATGAAATTGGATCGTTGCAGGAAAGCAACGATACCGTTATTAAAACGAGCGATCCACCAACGATCCTAGTCGAGCCCCAGCATCTTCCGGAACCACAGATCGCAAAAGCGGTACCGCTGGGACGGATCAGCACTACGGAAAATTATCACTTCCCAGATCCTGCCACCGGTGAACTGCTAAGCCTGCGCGTTGGCTTCAAGGGCGAAGGGAAACGTTTGCTTGTCGCCGTCACAAACACGGTCAATACGATTGTCAAGGGCAACCATGACACCGTGCGCATCTACAGTGACATTCTGCAGGGACATCTGTTCCAGATCATCTCCTGCCATCGGCCGTCCCAGCTGACTGTGCTAGAAATAAGAGATGAAACGATACTGGCATTTATGGAAAACCATCGAAAAGTTCAGCTGTACACGTACCGTGGTGGCAGGAAAGGGTTCGTCCATTGGAATAGCTTTAATTTGGCATCGGCCGGCATACGGATGGCAAGCGTGCAGTTACCGCAGGCACCATTTTTCAAGTGTGCCCTGCACTATCTGGTCATTGCGCTTAGCAGCCAGGAGCTGATGTTTCTCAAGGCCAAAACGCAGGGTGATTGTGGTATTAATCTGCAACTGGATTGTGGAGACGTGTAGTTATTAGGAGGGCGTGTGTATTTTTAGGCCAGCTGGCGTGTATTTGTTCTATTTACAACGAAGTGAATGTTGTATTAGTAGATTGTTGTGATAGTATGATTTTTTTTCCTTGTTGTGCACGCTAATAAACAGTACTTTGGTTATATTTTTGCGATTCACTGCGTTTCTTATCGATTTGTAAAGTATTGTTGTTGATAATTATTGACTTTTTTTTAAAGTTGCCATATTTACTCGTTTGGTCATAAATTACACGGGGTTTGATGAATCGATCTGTTTGCTGTGAAACAATTTTAGATGTTTAATTTACATGCACGGGATTTTATCGCCATTAGGTTAATGACTTATTGGTAGATCCATGCGATCGTTAGGAATATTGGTACTCCCCTGAAATGACTGTTACGTCCGAAATTTAAAAACACACTACTCAGATTAAGAAAACACTGTTACTTTTTATAGAAAACTTTCTATTCTGCTCAAGACAATCACGGCTATCGCTTTATGACAAAAACAGACAACATTCAATTTCCTTTAGCGTCACTGTCACACTTCCGGATGCGCGACCGGAATACACCGGGTGGCAAACGTCATCCGTGCCGGGAATTGCTTCGTCCTGTCTGTCCTCCAATCTGAAGGCCTCCGAACGGCTTATCAGGCCATTGTCATTCAAAGTGGTGCTTGTTCGCGATAAGCCCTACTGCCACGCACACACATAAGCTGATAGTGGCTCGGAAGCAGACAGAGAACCGATACGGGTCGCCCAAGAGCGAACCTTCACGAGAGATTACCCGCCTAGCCAGTATGGCGCGTTTCGACGGGCTTTAGCACGTGAGCAAAACATACACACAGGACCAAGCAGGGAATTGCTCATCATCTCCGAACGGCCGGTTCGAGCGGACCACCATACCGTGGCTGACACAGTTCTCTCGCGCGTATTGTCAGAATCGGTCGTAGTCGTAGGCTTCCCCATGTTGTTGGCCTATTGTGATGTAAACCATGTATCGTATGCGTGTGTAAAATAGGCCACCAAAGCCTAATAGTGTACCGTGTACGTCTTCATCTTTGTTTGTAAGCTCCTGTGTTGTGAATTTAGTGTTTTGTGTAGTGAAAGTACAAGGTTAGTATTGCACAGGGATGTAACCGCTTTACACTGAGAAGGAGTACAAACATTCATCCTGTGTACTGAAGCATCCTTACAGATGCTCTTCTCGTACGCAAAGGCATTCTATTTCAAGTGGCCACTCAGTACACAGATGCTTCTTTATCGCTAGCTTCGTCATCGTATGCTGTTCCCACTTCACAAACAAGCAAATGCAAACACGGTAACGATGATAAGCTAATGCTGGAGGCCGAATCCTCCACCACGGTATCCAACAAACCCATCTTGCACTCTCATTAGTTCCAGACGGAAACCGATCGATACGTGAAGAGGTGTGTGTTTGTGTGCATGTTTTTTCCTCGTGGTTTTGGCAATAACTATGAGTTCATCATTGTCAAGGCTGTTCCCTAGTTGCCCTAAGGCACACCGTTTGTGGTTTTATGCATGGCATAATAATAGCGAGACCCACCCAAAACCGGGGGAAACAACCGAATCGGACAGAGCCTGCTTGTTACAGCTGTTTGGTCAAGGAGTGTTGGTGTTTGGAGAGCTTTCGGATACGTCTGGAATGGTACACCTAAAACACCGTAAGGGTTTTCAGTAAATCCCTACAGGGCACTGTGACCTGTGGGGCGTGGTAGAAACTTTCGGTGAGTCCTCATTTATTTTTCGCACGCATGTAGATGGACGATAAATCTGACAGTTCGCTTTTGCTGATGGTGCTTTGTAATGCCCAAAGCGGCCAATGCGCATGTCGCTGTATTATCCACGGATTTACAGCCAGCGCCGTGAGCGGCGTTCCGTTTTCATCCTTGGTTAGCTCACAAACTCCAATACATCCTGCAATAAAATGAGCAATAAGCGTTGCACTGAGAAGGAAGAGAAAGCGAGCAGGATCGGTTGTTTTGTGTGCGTGTTAGTGATAAAGGAGTTTGAATTTAATTAGTGTGGCTGGGATTGTTCTAGACGATGGAGATCTTTCCTTTGGTGATGAGAGATGTGATTACATTGTTTTGTTTACGATATGCACGCGTTGAGCTTTTCGTGGAGAATGGAATTTATGGTCGGTAATTTAATGGAGGTCCCTTTTATCCTTTTTTTCTCTTTGGGTTCGGCTATTCCCACCAAGTCATAAGGGTTTATTGCATATTATAACACCCACCAGTATATTAAGACCCAAAAGATGTTTGTCAATGTTTTATGTTTACATCAATACGATTTTTAAAAGAGACAACGCTCTCCAATGAATGGATCACCAGTACAATAAAAAATAACACCACACCATTCAATTATACCAGAATATTAACCGCTTCGCTGGAATAATTTCCATCAAAGGGTTCGCCCCTTATTCCCTGCAAATTAGACCCGATAAGAATCATGCCAGCACAACAACAACAGCTGACCAGTCCAGCAGTTGACCGTTTTTTTATTCGCATTTTAATACACAATGCCGGTCTGTGGACGGCGATTCTATTATTCTATCCATTTAACCCATGCTGCCACCACACACAGCTAGGCCACACGGGCGACCCTCTCGTAACCCGGTTGCAAGCGTTTTCCACCCGAACACCTTCGATGTTTCACAGCTCGGGGCAACTTCATCACCCCCCTCTTAACGATTGCGGACAACGAGGAACGTTCGTTCCGTTTCCTAACGTTTATCCTTCCACATGGTGCGCATTATCCCTTTTCACAGTTCCCTGTTCAGTTTTGTGCTGGCTTTGCGTTCTATTGCTCTCGAACGCAGGTTCGTATATGGAAAGAGCACGTTTTGCTTTTCCTTTTCCCGCGTACAATCCACGATACGGAGCGCATTTTCGGTAGAGCACGTACCGCTGAGAGGATAACGCACGCACTGTAACAAATGCAGGGTTACTGGCAAGGGTTTTTTTTGTTGTGAGAGATTTATTTCTAAAATCGATTTATATTTCCTAAACAGTGGAAAAAGCTGCAAAGGCAATGTAGGCAATGCTAATACCAAAACTTTTTACGCTAAAAAGTACAGAATCGATTAGTAAATATACTCAAATTCTAACGAAAATTTTTAGATTTTCAACAAGAAACCATAAAGTAAAATAATATTGTGCGACTAAAAACAACCCCGAATAATTTGTAGACTCCACTGGGGTCCGTAGAATCCGGTGAGGGTCGTGTTCCGATGAGCACGGAATATAAAAATTTCACTTTAGATCGTTCATGTTAGATGATGGTCAGAAGTATTATTACAGTGAAACGCCGATTATCTGAGTGTAATTGAATCCAGTGTTGGAAAATCCATACAACTCCAAAATCTTAATTTCAAAGACAATTTTAACAGATTACTCTAAAAATCGGTAACGGCCATAAATAAAATGTAATAAATAAACAAAATATTACTTACACTTTTATCAATAATAAACCGCAAGGCAGGCTATTAAATAAAAGCTATGCATCTAAACCGAGACACACTCAGACTTTGAAAATTCATATTTTTAAGAGAAAGTTTAGAAAAAAAAAATTGTGTGGATTATAGATCCCATTAATTCACTGACCATGTTCGGGTTGAGTCTCCAAGAGCACAAATATTCCGTTCGGATATCAAAATTAAATACTAAAGCATTAACGTACGTAACGGAAACCACAAACCCTCTCGCTGAAGTAGAAACAGATGGGATATACAGCTGTCTCTAGATGCAAACCTCAAACTGGTAACAGCGAGAGTAAAACTCGACTGAGGCGAGAGAAAATTCGACGGTCGATTTCTATATACGCATCCACGGCGCATGCAACCGTACCGAAGGGGAGTGGGACTAGATTTTCCTCGGCACTCGCGCGACGCGGACGCGAGTCGGCATTTTCTGCCGAAAAACCGGGGCTCCTGTTCTTCACCGGGACTTCATCGCGGACAATCGATCGTTTTGTGTGTGCATTGCCTGCCGGTGATGCTACTGTGCATCTTGGTGCGTGTGTTTGTGTGCTAAATGAATGCTGATTGAGCAAAGTAATTGTATGATGTGTGATAAGAAGTGCAGAATCAAATGCACCACCACGCTCTCAATGCGATATGTTGTAATGCCGGTGGTATTATGGGGTGTTTGTGTTCTTGTGTGCAGTGATGGCCTAAAATGTCTGAATGTTATTTAGTGATTTTTGAGTGATGTTAGACAAAACAAGGAAAAAAGGGATGATATAATGGTTTCTAGTGAAGAGTATCAACCGTAACATAAATAAAAGGTTTGTGAAAATTTCTATCAACATTTAATAAGTTCTCCATTTATTAAATGTTTACAGAATAACAGAAGCATGGTGGAATAACATATTCGTGTATATCTTTAAGGGCCATTTACCTTGGCTGAACCGTCCAAAGGAGGAATTGTATATTTTTCTAACGGACCCTCCGTGAGATGCTTGCGTTGTACGCATGCGACCCAAACGTCACCACGCACGTTTTCACATGCACCACTATACACTTAATGCATACACGGTGAACATGCTGGACAAGCGACACTTGAAGCATCCCTTTCCGAAATTCGAGTATGTTGAGCGAATCCCTTGCCGTCGTTGTTTTTTCGAAAGTTCCTCAACGCCTTTGGAGGAACAGCCTTCCCGCAGAATAGTTCGGTTTTCATTAATAGGAAAACAACGTAAAATATTAGAAACTAAAATGCCAAACTCACCACTTGGTTGCATCAGGGTGAACAGTGTGCGATTGGCAGGCTAAGCTGATTTTCGAACCGTCCAGCCACCAGCTGGTTCGGCGATTGTGTGAAATTCGAAGCCCCGCCACTAAACTAAGGGTAGACTCGGTTTGGTGTCGCCTCAACAGACCTATACACCATCCTGGAGGATTAGGTACAATATTTAGGAGGGTCAGGATTGCAGAAACGGAATTGGTCACACAAACTTCTAAAAATCGAACGCCACCCTAGAGTGATTCAGTTATATGCGGGTGCAATAACATGGAAGAACAGTTCCTAACGTGCTAGAACCATACGGCACAAATATATCCGTTTCTTTACAACGCTCATAACTTGATTTACAATGCCACCGCTATTAAATCCGACTACACCCAATCTGTAAACTTACTTTGCTTTTCGGCAATTAGAATTCTGGAGCAAAGGTTAAGCAATGAAAAGGTACCGATATCATAAAGGAAAACACGTGGGACTCGTATATAAACATTATATTGTCTTCGTGTCCTCACGACAGAATGCGTTATAAATCAATGGAACTAGTTTCTAATGGATGTTTCATTCCAGTTGTCACACCCATAGGTGTGTGATAATGACCTACGATGATATCATATGAAGAAAACCGGATGAAGACCTCCCACTTAAAAAAGGGTTTACCAACTTGTTCCTAGTCTGAAGCGAACAAGAAACTGAAGTGTATTAAGTCAGCCGGAGGATTTCCGGTGTTTGAAACTAGATCTAGTGAGTTCGGATGAAATTCTTCCGGAACTGTTGCATCGTACAGTTTGATACTAAAATAAACTAACAAGAACCATCATCCTGTTAATCTGTGCGATCTCTTACAGCGCTGTCCACTGACACGAGTACCAACAACACATTCTGCAACGTGCAACAATCGGTCATTGAACGATTCAACCTCCCGCTGCGATGTCTGCATTCCATTTCAATAGTTTGCCACTGTAATTTATGGCGATTATCAAGGAATACTACGCCACGGGGATTTGTACGAAATGTCGAAATGGTTGTATTAATTACTCTCGGTGCAATAGTGTGGACATAGTGGTTCGTCTTCGGCGTTCCCCAGGATGAGAATTCCCATTCGGTTTCTCGAAACACTGGGCCCATTTAGCGCCATTGATCGATACGAGCATAATTTGTTCAGACTTCGCGGTGCATTAGTTTCGCAATATGTAATAGCCCACCGTCACCACTAGCTGCAGGGAAGCTGTTCGTTGCCGGCTCCCTATCTCTCTCTCTCTCTCTTGCTCTGTTCAAATCGAAGCGAAAGAACTACAGAATGCCTTCCTACCCAGCAATCCCAGGTGGTCAGTTTGACCGGTGTACATCTCGTCCGGACACGGGTGAAACGTGAAATTCTTAATATGTTCGTGTTTTTACTCGTCTCTGCCCCTCGCCCAACCATCCAGTTTCCCACGTAAAACAGCCCCATCATCCCTGTTTTTGTTTTCCTGAGGGACGTTTCGGTTTATTTATTTATTTACCTTTCCGAAATCGTTCTCGATTGCTTCACGTCTGTGCGTAGGGCATGCATGCATGGGCCGATGCAAAGGCACGAACTGATGTCGGTCACATCCGAAGCGCCCACAATCCATCTCAATTAGTCCCGTACGCGAAAGCCGGCAGACCAGTCCATTTGTTGGGCGTTGGAAGTAAGAAGAGTGCCTGAAGCACAATGTTTTTTTTTGTTGTTGTTTTCTTCATATAACATTGTACTTTCGTTGTTTTGTTTGGCTCGATTATAAATGTACAATCTATTTTCGAGCATAACGTTAGCTGCCTACATAAATTTCTATTTGCAGAACATGTACTTCTTTAAGAAACTCTCTTTCTCTGACTGAGACTGGGTAGAAACAACTTTTCCATTAGTAAAAACATCAGAACTCGCAGTTAGACATACTGGAATTTGGAAGTCTTAAAGAAGTATTCTTTCTCGAACAGAAGCTATCAAACAGATAGTAGCTATCGAAGTACAGCAAACAAACATTTACGACCTCCGTAAGAGTAGAAATGAAACTGTTCCACTTGCAAACAGCACCGTAGATCAATAATTACACTCACAGAATCCGCCGTAACGCATCATCGCTTCCGAAACGTTCGCACATTGATCATCGAAGAACAATCGAAAGGCGGCAGTGTCAGAACCACATGCAATCTGTGTTGAACATCTTCCTGCAGACGGGGACAGCTTCGCCTGGAACCATGGAGTGTAACATAAACAATCTCCTATATTAAGCGTGTCGTGCTGGTCAAACCGATCCACCTAGAGCCACGAGCTCATTCTTGAAGGATTTCTTGTAGAATCTCAGAAATAAGGAGACGTTTAATAGGAAAAAAACGCTTGATAAATATGAAAATTGTTTTACTCCACTCCAATCCCCGATGGTTCTGGAGAGAGTACGCCACGGTCTTGATTGCAAATCGGCAAACCCTTCCTGGAGCAGTGCGATACACTTCCGCGTTGTGATACGATTACAAATCTCGTTCATTTGCATCGAATTTATGGCCAGTTTTATGGCACATTTCATTTGTCTGGTGCAAACGCGCGCCCGGGTTTGAATTTCATTTGAGACCGCCTGGTCCAGTACTAATGCACACGCGGCGTCACGGACCGTACGATGCAGCGTAAACTGCACCAAAACCGAACGTAAAGCATCAGTTTGATGAACACGATACCATTCTTATGCTAATCGTACGATGCGCGGACAAAATGTAGTCACCGAACGCTATGCGTAGGAATATACGCCCAGGTCAGGCCACCGGCAGACGCCAAGCCGTTCTTTCGCGTCGTCGACGACGGAATCGTGTTCGGAAAGTCGAATGTCTCACCGGCACCGGGAATAGAACCGGACTCGCACACATAACTGGACCACAGCCCACATGTTCTTGACATATACGATGGGTCCCTGTGCTGTTGGATAGGATGGCTCTGCTTCGGGAATGGCTGGGAATGGTTGTCGGGATGCCCGAGGCCCACGTATAGGTCTGCACGGGGTTGTGGAAATGTAGTCCGCGGGAGCGACAAAACACGGGTTAAAGAAGTGATAGCACGAAAACGTGTCGAGATCGCGAGTCCTAGGGGTAGCTTCCAAGTCGACGATAGTGCTCACTCATTCGCTTTCGTAACTCGTGACGATTCGGTCACAAACGGTACCGTGACCGGCTGGTTCTACGTTCTACTCCCGTGAAGATCACGCTTGTTTAACCTATTCGGCACGAGCACGGATCACTCCCAACTAGGGGAGGAGGGGTGTTTGTATGACAGTCCCATCATTCAATTGAACACAATTGAGCACATCAGAATCAGTGGAACATTCGTGGTGTTCGTGGTTTTGTACACGATTCAATTCAATCTCGTCAAAGAGTGTGAGCATTTTTCGACAAGCGCCATCATTCACCGAAAGAAGATCCGACGTGACTGATGCCGAACGTAGGTGTCCCATTCCGCGTGACCTTGTCGAAGTGTGAGGCCGGCGCAAAAGTCTGATGCCGTGATGCGGATCATACTCAACTGCTTTCTTTGCTTTGTTTTCACCAATCGTTTCAGCATCCACAGCCGGTCCGGGAAGTTTCCGGGAAGCGATTGCGATCGGGAGGATGAGAATGAATCCAAAACAGACGCAAACGAACAGCTAGGCAGTCATAACTTCTCGGGGTGATTGGTTTGCCGGCGCCTTCTTAACCCAATTGCCACTGTGTACGCGTTCTTCATGTACGTGCAGTTAAGGTTTGTGTGTTTTTGTGTGTGCATATTTACCCTACCCAGTGATCTTCAATAAAGATTCTAGCCCTTTGGTTACGGCGAAAAAATGGAGAGAAAGAAGTGAACTCCCCCAAACCAGGGAACAGTGTAAAGTGTGAAGGGAAGATATTAAAATAAGGCTAATTGATTATCCACCACAGAATGCTGTAAGCTGCGATGAATGTGCGCCAAAGAGGCGATCAGTGCGATACGTGTCCCGAACCGTGCCGTGCTATTGTGGGGGTGATGATCATTCGCAAAAATTTACCATATTTAGTCCGTTATGCAAAGATCGGTTCGACTAGTTGTGTTTGGTGTTTCGTGGCGCCGAGATCTCGCGGAGAATAGTGGAGTCGTAAGAACCGTTGTGTGCATGTGTTGTGTGAACCGTCGTAACCGGTGTCCGATCACTCGTTCCCTGCTCTAGGCGAACTAGGCATATCGGATATCAGGTATGGTAGTGGTCATCTGAGGCGTTTTCTATAGAAGCGAGACGGTTACCACCAAGGCACGCGTCCGAAACGGCTGAGCATCTCCATACACACCACCGGGAGAGTTCCAGTACTAAAGCAGCGGAGAAGAAAACGGAAGTTAGAAAAGCAAGTGGGCAGAGGTGAGTGAACAAAATTTGATACGGATTGTTTACCGAATGTATATTTCTGTCCGCGTGTGTGTGTGTGTGCGGTGAAATTTGACGGTTTCAGTTTTATGACGCGTATGAGCTCGCACGGTGGGTGTGATCAATCCACGGCAACTGTATAAAGGCCTCCGGAACCCTCGGTTTCCCTTCAGCCACCAGATAGCGACTATTGTCGACCTTGATGAGGTAGTCTAGTGTCTTGCAATTGAGGCCAGTGGTATGATTTTGATGGTGTGCCGGAGCCTCATCTGAACGAACGGGGAAGGGCTCAAGTTGATTTTGGAGCACTGATGCTGTCCAATGAACGAGAAATTAAGAGAGAGAGAGAGAAAAAACATCACTACTATTCACACACTCGCGATCAAAAGTAGTGTAATGCACTAGGCAGTACATGTGAGGCTGTCTAAGGGATGTTGCAGGTTGGCCAGGGAAAAAGGTGCAGCTATCGAACGAAAAACAACATACCGAAGGCGCAAGAGAGAAAGAGTTTACGTTTTTTTTTTCGGTGTAAAGAAAAGAAACAAAATCCTTTCCATTTTTTGCTTGCCTCAGTGCGGATAATGGATCTCGGTACAACAAGTAGCACACACGGCTGTATCGAACGGAAGCCCAACCAAGTATTGATGATCATCGGCTCCCTCCAACGCCTGTAGCATATGTTTGCTGATGATCGTAATGATGATCATCGCAATGATGATGATGACGATCGCCGACAAGTGAAGATCCCACGTGTGCGTACATGTGTTGGCCGCCTCCTCGCCGGCCTGTATCATTTGCTCCCCGCCCTCCCACTTCACACCGGAGAAAGTGATCTTTTACGATCTCTCATTGAACGGATGATTGTGAGGTGAAGTGTGCGAAAACAGAACCACGGCCACACGGTTCAATGTGCGAAAGTTTTTTTTTGTAGTAATTTTCGAACCACAATTTGCAAAATGATGGTACGCGTACGTTCTTTTTCTTTCTCGTCTTGGCTTGTTACCGCTTCTTGTTTGTGGCCGCACAGTCGTATTCTGCCTGTTTTTTTTATTATTATTATTGCAATCGACGATGCATTCGCTAGTGTATTGTTGTGCGGTAGCCGTAATGAAATAATAACGATCGATTGGCTGGAACACCACTTTGCCAATGCCGTATCGGTTTCCGCATTGAAGGTTCAACATTTTTGTTTCATGGACAAAGTGCACGAAATTGGATTTTTCCGAACTATATATGTTCGCTGCGTACATTTGGTGCGGTGAGTGAGGGTGTTGCATTGCTATCTTCTTTACACTTTATAACTCTTTTTTGAAGTTAGGGGTTGGGTTTTGCTTACCGAAATCTTTAGTAGAATGCAAGTCTAAAATGCGTCAGAATAATGATATGCATAAACATCGCTCCGCTAGACAGACCGAACGTATCCAACTGCAAAACTCATTTGGTAGTAATCTAAACAAAAAGCACAGCCCGGCCAGCTTTCCCCTGCCTCGCGTTACTATTCCGTAATGTAAACACAACTGATTCAGCTAGTGCGTAATTTCAACAAAATTGTTTCCGAAGAATTTCTAAGGAATTTAATTCCTTATTTCATTGAAACATTGTATTTTTAAAAAGAAAAATACTCTTTTTCTATGTTAAACACCATGACGAAGACGATTAAATGCTATCCGTGCTAATCTAGCACTGCTTCACCACCACCAAAATGAGGCAAAAAACAAACAGAAAATCGTTAGTCACGTTTGAAATCAACGCGCTATGCTGTTTGCATATCTCGCAGGCGCACTCGCCTGTTTCGGATACGCGCCTGGTGTCTGTGTACGGCAAATAAATTGGAAAGGGGTTACATTGCAGGTTTGTGCTTAATATTCATTACTTTCTTTGCCCGACTACATTCACGGCGAGGGTGATTAACTGGAATTGGAATTTAATCCCCAATGGAGAATATTAGAAATAGCTCCATAGCCGAATTCTAAACCATGGATTTAGGGACCCTTCTTTTGAAGCATTTTGCATTCATATCTATTGTTTTACCTCACAGCAGGGAAACGACAAGAAACACATATTATAATACAGTCTTTCACGCTTTAGTAACATGGTTTTCCTTCCAGCAGTTTCATTTCATTCGTACCTTCATTAAGAACCCAAATCAATTGTATATTGATTGCTTTAATGTTGCAATATTACGAACCAAAGTGCATTCTGCATCCCCAAAAAAAGCGTGTGTGTGAGAGTGTGCTAAAAATAATAAACTATTCGTTACTGAAAAAGAAATGTTATGATTCATCCAAACAACACTTTTTGTTTCCTTTCCATTCCCTCCGTATAAATTGGGTCGAATTTGTTTGCCTTAAATGGTGAGGTTGTTTCTCATTTTTTTTACTTTGATATGCTAAACCCATGTGTTCCCACATGTGTACATTCCATTTCGGCAGGAAAATCATACGGGAATTGGGAAGTGCATCGTGCATGTTGTGTTTTATTTATTTTCCTTTCTTTTGGGGTTTTTTAATCGTAGCACTATCGTCCAAAATATAGCGTACGCAAGGGCTTGTCCGTAAAGTGAGCCATATTGTGCGAAAAAAAAGTAGCTCAAAAGGGTTTGCGGGTTGTTTGCGTTAGCAACAGTATGGAACGGTTTTAGATTTCCGAAATGGGACGTTTAGAGATGGAGAGATGCGAAAAACAACGCAAGCCCGTTAGAGCGATCATTGATCTAATGCTAACATCGCTAAGCTAGAGAGCTCTTATAGGCTATCCTCTTTGTTGCTGATTCCGTATTTGTGTTTCTTTCTATGATCTTTTTGTTTTTCACTCTCTTGTGATCTTTCCCGTGTTCTTTTGTTGAGTTAAATTTTCA
>AXCM01001919.1:0-35930 GCA_000473375.1 Anopheles culicifacies | reverse complement strand
AAGTCGGGCCAAGTCCAGATTTTTTTAAGTTTGGCTAAATACAATTTTAATAATTTTAGGACACATTTCATACCATACAGCAACATCACCTAGGCACAATCTGTCATCTCGACCGGAACACAGTTTAGCTATTTACTGTCCACTACGCAGGCGCCAGATTTTCGGCCAGTTTGTGTACAAACAATCTGCTGCGCGCAGTTTAAAAATAATAGTCATACACACGCACGCAAGTGCTCACGATGTCAGTTCAGACATTCGAGCTCGCATTTTGCAATACTGTTCTGATTCTGGCATGCAAATAAAGTGGAAAGTTACGAGCATTTTGAAAAATAACAATATTTGTGCATTAGAAGTGGGGTTTAAGTAAACGAACGTGACACATCTCGAACTTCTGCAGTTTGATAAGTTGAAAAATATACATACACCCGGCAGCATTGACGGGCCTTATATAAGCAAAAAGAATTCGCCGAGCGAAATAAGGCGCAGTGCGCATGCCTACAAGGTGGCAATTATACTTTTGTTGTGAAACATTCAGACCCTAACGCCAAGGTGACAAATTTTGCAAACTGTTGAGACGCAAAATAGTGAGCTCGGCCCTGTATTTCGGTTGGGAAGATTTTTAGGCGAATCAAGCGATAACAGAAGGATTAGTTTGTGGAGCAAGATGTCCAAGAAGTTGCCCGTTCGCACACTGAGCGAACTGTCGTTGGCGGAGCTGGCTGGTACGATTGTGGGTGCGATCGGTAGTATGGTAAAGGCAAGCTATATCTATGGTATTCCGCCCGACTACACACTCCTGATGGTGGAGATCAACTCATACATGGACAATATGGGTGCTACGAGCAACATCTACGAGGATCTGCTGCGTGTCATCCTCTGTTCGGACTCGCTCGAAGCTTCGATGCGTTTCTGCTGTCTGCAGATGCTACTAAACGATGGCGTACAGTGTCTGGTGACGGAGATCTTCCCGGTAGCGTACTACGAGCGCATACTGCAGGTGATTGCGGCCCAGGGCCGTGGACTGCGCCAGCTCAACATGAAGGGAGTGTGGGTGAAGGAAGAGTGCATGTGTTACATGTTTGAGATTGTGAAGCGTTTGCCGCACTTGACCAAACTAACCATCCCGCACATTGCGAACGATAACCTGCTGAAGCACATCGCCGACTATAGCAAATCCATGCGACAGCTGGATATCAGTGGCGAAACGGACATTACGGAGATTGGCATCGAGTATCTTTGTTACGGCGAATGTCGGAATCATCTCACCTACCTAGACATTGGATCGCTTGGGGAGGAAAACATTTGCCACACCGATGTGGCCCTGCTACTGCAAAACCTTCCCAACTTAGCCACCTTGCAGTCGTACTCGTTTGTGGGTCGAAGTTTGCAGTACATTATCGAGAAGAAAGATGTTAACTTCCGGTGCCGATTGCTGTACGTGCATGATACGGAAACAGACGGTGCAACGCTGGATGCAATTGTGCGTTCCTGTCCACGGTTGGAGCATATCTATCTTGACTCCCCGGAGGCAGGCATTTTGGAGAAGCTACGTTCGGTAAAGTTGCGCCGAATGAAGTTGTATAAGTTTAGCTCATATGAATTGGTTGGATTGATGGAGCACATCGGCAAATCGTTGTACCACCTGACCGTGATCAAGGGATATGGACCGCTGGAGATCGATCGGCTCGTGCGCTCATGTCCGAACTTGATCGATCTCGACTTCTACATGATGGATTCGCTGACGTTCACGGGTGATACTAGCTTCGGCAATCTGCAGGGTTTGGAGATTTTGAGCAGTCCTATTCAGAAACCTAGCCTGCGTCGTTTCATCTGCCACACGACCTCGTTGCGTCGGTTGGCGGTCGATGCGGTTACGTTCTCGGACGAAGACATAAGCTCGATGGTGATCGAGCATGACTTCTATCAGCTGGAGGACGTTTGGTTTACATCGGCACCGTTCCTTTCGATTGCATCTGTCGAGGTAAGCTGGCGAGTAGTATCCAAAAACCTTCCCATTTCACGGCTCGACTTCCATTCCGACAGATACTGATGGACCGCTGTCCGGAGCTGCAGAGCGTTGGCCAGCTGAGCGGATGGGCACTGTCACCTGATGACGTGACGCTACTCCGAGGGATTCTGAAAAGCTGCAACTCCTCACTGGTACTATCACCAGCAAGTATATTTCCTTGACAGGGTTCTCCCGTAAACAAACGGATACGAGGCTCATTACATGATGGGAGACGATCGTCAGTGAATGTGTACTCACCGTTTATCAATACTAACACCACGTTCCCCGTTTGATTCTATTTTGTGTTCTCCCTTATCCCTTTTTATTCCACCTTCATCTGTCCTTCATCACAACCATCCCATCATTTGGCAGGTGCTCAAGCCGTTCCAGACCCGAAGGAAAGCTAGGCATGCCGTATCGTGGATCGTAGTGCGACGCGACTGATCGCTAGCTCAAGCAATAAAGATCCGTCAATGAACTGATTACCGAAACACAATCGCTTAGATTGCCACGTTCTCATGGGTTTTGTTTTGTTTTTCGTTTCTGAATATTGCAGATGATACAGTCACTTTGACGGCGTACCGTGTATACCCTGTTGCGGTATGGGAAAGCCTACGCAGGGGTTTATGATCTCTAAATCAAGGGATTGGATTTAAATTTTGGAATTATTAATATTGCGATGCAGTTTTAAAACACAGCTCACGGCACTGAGGCGAATGTTCACATTTGAAACAATAAACAGTGTACCACACCGCGTGTCCTTTTGTTTAAATTGTGTCCATACTCTTTTGTTCGGGTGCAGTTGTGATGTTTCTACGCTGCCGCTGTTGCGAATTATCGTTAATTATGCACGTCCCGATCGTACAAACCTGCCCAAACTATGCACCGATCGTTTGTTCGAGGTGGTTCGAAGCTTCCTTCCTTTTTAACCGGCAGCTGATTGATTCGCAGTGTGGCTTTGTTTCAGTAAATCGAGCGAACATAATCAGGTTGTCCCCTGTACGTACGTGTGCCTGTGCCTGGGTAGGAAATGCATTGAGAAAAACAAAGCGCATACGGAGGACACAAACTGGCATGGCAAAAGAACCGAATAGAAGAAGGCACACAGCTTCCTGGCTGAGCTGCAAGATTCCATGTTGGGCCGGTTTTTTGCTTTTAACGTTCCATTCGGGAGATGAAGCAAACATGATGCGATGTGGACTTGAATCTGATCATGCGGCTGGGCTTTCAACAAGTTGAACACCTGCCGCTGTTTGCAAGAGACAACACGCAACATGGTAAAGAAAATGTGCGAGAAAGAAGAACCCGACGAAGGAAGAAACTTGATGCAATAACACAAAACGTTTCGTTTGCTTGATCAGTGAAGAAGGAAAATGGTGTTGACGAATGGCTAATGCTTCGAGATATGTTGAAGAAAACAGGGTTGGTCAAGTATCAGCAAAATAATGTCGATATGTTCAACGTGATTTAGTCTAACAATGCTAATAAACTGTTACTGAATGAAATCTGTAAAGTACAATTATCAATATTATTAAAGTCAGATTAAGCCGAGATTAATTCCAGCACTTCTACCGCAAGTAAATACAACATGATTTTGTTAATTCAAGAAATTAATTATACTATTTAAACTGAACCCCTTGTTGAAGCTCACTAAACAGTCACAACTTAAGTTGGTCATCCCTGAAGCGACGGTTCAATATGGTCAGCATCGGATCCGTTTATCAAGCTATTAAACGACGTTAGTAAACAGGAATTGCAACTGACTGCAAACAGTAATAAAACCCAGCTGCACCCAGACGCATTCTAAGTTGGCCAGCAACCCCATCCCACCGAGAGTTGTCTCGTTCGAGCGTTATCACAACCAGCAGGATTCTTCGCTTTCAGCGTCGTCGATTCGCTTGAGGATAACCTTGCCTTTTGTTGCCCGTCCCGGTTTGTGCGCTGTGCAAACGAGCGAAGGAAACATTTGTTTCTCACGTCCCGCTTGGTTCGGTGTGTTCTGGAAACTTAAGCTCCATTCTTAGAAGCTCCCCGTTGGCATCGGGAAAAAGCCAAAGGAGAAAAACCTCATAATAAATTTTGCACAAAGTTTTCCTTTGTCAGCTAGGATTACCTGCAGAAACATTGGCTGGAGCATGAGAAAATTGGATCACTGGTGGCCTTGAACTAGTTGTGCATCAGGAATTGCAAGCAATATCCACCAGAACTTGACCAACTTTTCAAGGGAGGGTAGAAAACAAATAAACCCCCAACGGAAAGAACTCGCGAGTGTGTTCGCTGGGTGTTGGGGGTTGTGCAGCAATTAAGATGCTCCGAATCGAAGCAAACGCTTGGAATGGAGTGGAAAGAAAGATTTATGGAAACGAAACCCACTTCCCGACAATTTATTCGCTCGGTGGTGAAATAGCTAAAGAGCGTTGTATAAATTATGGCACCCTGCAAGCGAGCAGTTCGAACGCTCAAGAAGGATCTCAAGCACTTGGCATGTCATGTAGAATTCATTATGCACCCAAGCAGCTGATACCTTTTCATCTGCCGACGGTTTCAAATGACCCAAATACCTTGTGTGTCGTCCCGCGTTGGCTCAAGTACCACCAGAAACAGTGCTCTATAATTTATGGTCCGCACATGATTGACAATCATCCATCGGTTCGCTTCTGGTTCGCGTTCTCCAAAAAGTACCACCTGTACCGGTCGTGCAGACCGCGGCAGAATCAACCCGGGAAGTAACTATGTACTCTCACGGCCTTACCGACCATCGGGTGAGCCAAGCGAAAGGTCATACAGGTCGGTAGGTACCATAACGAACCATAGACCTTGCAGTGCGCTGTGTCCGTCGCTTAGATGTCCAAATATTTGGGCAACATCTGACGTCTCTAATATGCTGCCGACACGATCGCAAAGATGAAGGTGGTAATCTGCGGTCTAACCATAAGCACTTGATTCAGTGCATCCCTCCCTGAGGTGGACCTTCGACGATCACTGCAGACGATCACGACGGTCACTTCTTGAGCACAACATGCCCTGTGGAAACCGAGAGTGGTGAAATATAATTTTGTAAATTACACCTCGTAGTACCGCCGGCGGGTAAGTTTTGCTGTTTGTGCGTTCAATGCAATCGCCACCGCTGGCTTGGCTGGTTAAAACGGTGCGGACCCTGCCAATGCCGTTATACAACGATCGGTTGATGAATCATAAAAAAAATAAAACCCCAACCGTAAAAGCGAGCAATAATAAACGAGAAAATCAACCACCAAAGAAGCACAGCTGCAATTTGGAAGGGATGAGATGCTGGGGTGCGCCGTGTGATGCTGTACGATGAGGCAATGTGTTTGTGGCCACTCCGTGATGTGTTTGGGCTAGAGCACTTCGGTCCGGTTGTTGCAAGTGATGAAGTGAACTGTATCGTTTTGATTCTTTTTTATGAGCGACCGATTAGGCACCGATCAGGGTTCTGGTGAGCAGAATTGGGCAGTTGAGCAAGGACACATAACAGCGACGGAAAGGGGGATTGCATTGCTCGGGGAGTTTCCAATTGGAGCTTATCTTACCATTATGGCAGATTCACACGAAACGTGATCTTCAGATGGTTTTGTGTCGACAGACTACGAACCCCAAGCGTTGTTCGATCTGTTTCACTCGTCGATGGCTTGCGGACGGTATAGTTGGAGTCCCTGCTCAAGCTGCATATCAAGTAGGGGAACACTGCTGTTGCGTCCATTTTGTCGATCAACGGTATCGAAAAACGTTTCACAAAAAAAAAAAATAACAAAAAACAGGTCTTCTCAATGGCTGTCTTTGAGCACCGTAAGAGGCTTTTGTATTCGAGCATCCCGCTGCATTCATTCGTCCGACCAGATCACTATCTTTCCATCTCATGACTCACCAATTATCGCGTTCGGTTCGGTACCCAATTTCATCGTTCAACAGAACCGGTGTCCAGCAGCGGATGATCGAAGAACAAAGCATTAGAATGCTCGGGCAAAGTGTGCCTCCCCCATCCGGAGGGCAGAAGAAAACGCAGTGACCGCGACTACGGTTCGGTTGAGGAAGTTCCGCAAACGACGAATATCAAACGCAAAACGAAAGTTCAACGATCTTCGCTGGTATGATGCATCCCGAACCGTGCGCTCATGATCGGGTTGATATGGATGTCGACCACCTTTGGCACGGTGGTCCACGGTAATTGGGGGTGGCACGGTAATAATCGATGATTGTGTTCGGGAGTTGATGGTTCCTTTGTTGCAGGGTTAGGCCATACTACGGCTAGTGGGTTTGGGAGATCTAGAACTGTACCGTAGAAATGAAAGCTCTGGGGTGTTTCGTTCATTGGAGAGCATCCATTCCATGACCAATTCTTCTTCGACTTTGAAACATTTTGATCGACTGTCTACTGGGTCCGATTTTAGATATGGATCTTTGTTTCGTTGGTATCTTATGCTTGGATTGGAATATCTGAAATGCTCTTGTTTTAACCAATAGCTTTTCATTCCTATTATCTTATAACTGGAAAGCTGTCACGTTTGGCATATTCTGTTTGGAATTTTAAACATCTTGTTGCTTCGAAACCGGATTGTATTAAAAGAAACCCAATATAAATTCAGGCATATGAGTGAAACGACAAGTGATTGCTTGCCGGAAGCGCTTACTCGCCGAAACACGTTTTGGGTACTGTGCAAAATTTTAAACTTCCGAACATATAACGACTCGCGACAACATCATCGCACCGAAGAAACCAGTTGCTTTACGATAGCCGGCAAAGCGTGCGCCGCAGCAGGTATCATGGGTTCAACACTCTTAAGGAAGGTTGTAAACAATTTACGGCGAACAAGATTAACTAACCGACTAAAGCCTTTAAGATACGCCACCAAAAAACCCCGACGTGTATTAAGTTGAAGTAAGGACGGCGATGCTGCCAGCCCATGGTCGTCAGTTGCTCTCCTGCCATTGTGTTTGGTCTTCCTGGTCCATTCGCAAATCGGCAGCTTCCTAAACACGTCTACCTGTGAAGATTAGGCAGCGCTATAGGGGGAGGAAAACCTTGATTCTTGCACCATTCGCAGTGGGAACCCAACAACGAAAACGGGAGGGAAACGAAAAAGCAGAACAGAGGATCAGCAAAGTGGTATGAATCAGTTCGCATGGGTTTTGCTTTGCGGTCCGTTTCGGCATGTGCAGGGTTTGCTAGCGTTCTGTTATTTGTGTTTCCTACAATATTTTGAAGAAAATTATTAACAAAGATAAAATACATTTCTTTTGCGAAATCTCATGGCATTTATTTTGAATTGCCAAGGGTTATGCTTGTTCCTTGTTTCAAGCAAGACAAAATAGCTGTGAGATAGTAGGGGATGACAGTTAACTCAATATCAGTTAACAGTAATATCAGTAAATGTTACGATTATGATTCACGATTTAATTTTAAATCTTTTTTAACTGTAGATCTTTGTTCCGCTCCTTCTCTGAGCTATTTGTCAGAAGGTGTCATAATTATTATTTAAACGATTAATAAAGATTATTTCATAATTATGATATGATATTAATTCAGTAAATAATTCTTATAAATTGCGCGATTTATTTAAGACCTCGGATAGTAATAAAGATTCATTTAGCTAAAGACTTAAAGTACATCACACCAATCCACTTCTGAAACAAATTATTACGTTTCTATTACTCAAAAATAATAAAATAAATAGAAATGTAGAATAAAATCTCTCGTTATTTTTTCATTTTGCGAGTGCTCTTATAGGAAAAATTGGGCTGTGAAAGACAGAACACTTCTCTTTCGATGGATAATATTTTGAACAGCATTTTTGTTATTAATAAATATCATAATCGTAATTGGGCTTCTTGATGTTATCTGTTTTTTTTTTTTAAATCCTCAATAAGTTCCTAAAACAAAATTTAGAATTAGAAAATAAGCAATCAAATATTATTTGACACAAGGTTGACGATATTTAAGATGTAAAATTTTTACGTATCATTCAGAATTAAGCACAAACTGAACCAATACGGTAGAGGTTTCCATTTTTTTAAAATAGCTCAACTGATGATAAGGGATTTCTTTTTTTTTAAGTATGATTGTGTCTATTTGAAAGATTCAGTCCTCTATATGCAATTTCTAGCAGACCCCCTGAGCACTATAAAATAGGTTCTTTATAAACTGAGTTCCTAATTTAGTTGTACTAAATATTATAAAATATCAAATATTTCTAGCGCAAATTGAAACCCTAGGGTGAAGTGCACCCTGGATGAATGAGGTGGAATTAATTAAAAAAACTGAAAACAATAAATAGAACAAATACGTTTAATTTGGCTACGTGGTGTATAGAAAACTACTTATGTCCAGAAAGTACCAAATGAAAACAAACGTAACCAAAGAGAAACCCTTTAGGGCGCCCTAACGACACGCACACAGTGAGCAGAATTGCTCCGTTCGCACACCATACGGTCGGTTTTGAGAGAGCGGGAACGAAAACGAGCTTCGCCATGCGAGGAAACCTTCGTGCAAAGTAGGCAATGACCGTAGTAAGCGATCGATCGAGGTGTGTATGCCCAATGGAGTTATGTTGTGTGAGATGGGCTGGCAGAAAGGGAACCGAATGGCCTGCGCGGAGGGATTAGATCTCGCACATCTCGTAACTGGCCCGGTGAGCGTGCATTCGTGTGCGTGTGTCGAAACGTGCTCAACAGGTCACCTCGGAGAGACAGTGGCACGAGCAAAGTTTTGGGCTGGCAGCGCAGGTTTTTTTCTTAGTTTCTCCCCATCGCTCAACGGCGCAAGTCTCTGCGTACTCGGTGCGTTTCCGTGCGTGCGGTTCACCTCACGGTAAAGAAAGGTGCTTGTTTTCGCGGTTTTGAAGTTCGGTTCAGTATTACCTCTAATAAGCTGGCAACATCATCACTGGCAGGAGAATAGTGTGTTGTAGTTTGGTGAAACTATTTCGACCGTCACAAAGTTTCGCGTAAGTTCTACACGATTTGGCAGTGGCAGTGCAATTGAAACCATCGGTTGCATCGTGATTTGATCGTTTGTGCGAGTGCGAGTGAGGTGGTTTGGTACTTTGTACCACTGGTTTTTGTTGCTGTTGTTGTTGCTGCTGCTTCCAATGGGCTTGTTTAACCTCCCGCATCGCAGTCCCTGTGTGTGGTGGTAATGTTGTGCTTTCGGTTTGGGGCTTTGGGGCCGCGTGTTGTACGAATGGAAGGCAAGAAAAGCTTCACATCGGTTCGCAGTGTGTGTTTGTTCCATTTTATCGGGCTTTTTCGTTCCATTCCGGTCGCCTGTTTCAACCGGCCTGGCGGAACGTGTGTGATCTTGTTACCTTTCCTCATTTCTTAGCTCATCTTGCTTACTGCTGCTGCCGTTGCTGCTGCTGCTCATGATGATGATGCTGCTGTTTATGTTTTAACTTTAACTTCTTCTTTCTTATTTCCTTTTGGATATTCTTCCTATCATCTGCCCGTTTCTTCGCTCTCTTCATAATGTTTGCTTTATCTTGCTGCCCATTGCTATTCTTTTGTTTCTATACCACTTTTCCTTCGGGCAGTTGTTTGTTGTGTGTTTCGTTATTCATTTTCCTCCTTTCCTACTTACCTTTAATGTTGAATTCTTTTCGCTACTTCTCGATGCTCAGTTTTCTAACATGTTCCTGTTGGTTTTCTATGTTTTTTTTTTTGTTGTGTTTTGCTCTCGTACCGACCAAAGGAAGACTAACAAGTTCCTTCATTTATTTTCCTCCCTCCATCTCTTTAATTCTTTGCGTTCCACGTTACCAGAGGCTCCCTTTTTTCAACCATTTTTCGAGATCATTTTCCTGTCCGGATAGCCTCTCGGTTTACTGCTATTTGGGCCAGATTTTCTGTTTTCGTTTTTCCCTTCTATTCATGTACAGTGCGCTTTGATTTCACCTTTTTACCTTCTTCTTAGCACCGTTTTTATTACTATTTGCTTCATTTCCCTCGTTCGAACCGTGATGCATTTAAAATTTATCTTTCCTTTTTTGTTGTTGCTTGCTTATGCTTTGGATTTTATTTTCTCGACGTTTCGCTCAAGGTGCAAACAGCAAAGTGAATGTGATGCGAGTAGCGTTTTCTTCGAAAATAGGACACAAATATCTGCATCTGCTTTGGGCTTTTTTCTGTGTTACCTCACCAGTGAAGCTGCTCAAAAGGCAACAATGCTATTGCAGAAACAAAAAATACCAGCTAAACAAAACAAAACAAGAATCTCAAACTTTGAAGGGCAAGTGATTGATTGCTAAGTTAGAAATAATTCAGATTCATTCATCAATCGACCGAATACGAATTTCCTATTTGCTGATTTGGAAAGCATAAGACGATAAGACAGGATGTGAGGTTCCACCCTCGTGCATCTTCGAGCGAAAAGGTACCGCAAGGGTTCCGATCCTGTCGTTGATCCATTCCGTGCGAAGATTTCCTTCTGTAGCGGAATATTAATTTTGTCTCACGGCATATCGGCTCTCGGCATTCCCGATGCACCACCATCCGTCAGCTGTGCAGCAGGCGAGGGTCTTTTTTATTCCGATTCGGTGGGAACAAAAAGGGAGCACAACTAAACCTACGAACGGTTCACATCACCGAACCGTGTTTTATCTTGCCACAACCTACTGCACACGGTGGGAAAAGTGTGGCCCGGGTGACTTAAAACTCAGACGCCCGGCAGTAAAGCTATGCGATGGGAATGAAAACATGGCTGTGTTGGGCGATGCTTTATTCGCTAGGGGTGCCACTTTTTGATCGTGTGGACCGCTCATCAAATGCATCGGCACACACTAGCGAAGGGTTAGGGGTGTTTTGGTTTTATTTTCGGTCTAAAGATATGGCGCACATGCACACCATCTAACCGGACGTCATTATTGCATACACGAGTGCGACCGGAGCCGCTGGTTGGGGTGTGGAAGGGTTGTCTGATAAGCGTGTATCGCTTCTCCCTGGTTTACCTTGTTATCAGTTTTGCAACCGTACCGGCAAGCTCTGCAGACACAGCAAACGCGCAACAAAACATGTACTCATTGCTACGGGCGACATCCACTGTAACAACACGGAGACGCCGCGAAGTATTAGTGCAATATATTGTTGTCCACTGACAGACGTTTCGGTAGTGTTCCGTGTACAGCGCTTTGTTTACATTGTTTACATCACGACGATGTTGGTAGTTGCCTCTCGTGACGAATCACTGACAAGTGACAGAAGCGCCTACTAAGAATGTCCATTCTGACAGTTCCTGTCATATTTCTTTGTTTTAAACCGATCGTTTTGACTAATCACGTTTATACTTTCGTTTCTTTCTGCGCAGGCGTATCCAAATATTTTCAAACGCAAACCAGAAAAAGCTGATTGCTTCGAAGCATCGAGAAAGTAGCACAAAGTGAGTAATGCAGTTCCGGCATTAATTTACCCTAGCCTGTTTCATTCGTAAACGGGTGTAGTTGTTCTGCAACGAGTGTACGTATTAGTGAGTGAATTTCGCAAGTAATCAATTATTCTCGTAGATACAACAAAAAAAAATGCGATAACGAGCGGTGCAGTGTAGCAACAAAAAAAAAGTTTATATCGACACCAATCACTCAATCATTCAAAGTGTAAAAAGCGGAAGCAGAAGCAACGGAGCTTGTTGTTCCATACGACCAGAGTGGGGTGTGAATCTACAGAGCAAGTCAAGCAGCAAGAAAGAAGCTTTCTAGTGCATTACTCTGTGTTGGTGTGTGTGTATGTATGTTTAAGTATGAGTGTTCGATGAAAATTAAACCTTTCGCTCGTCGTCTGTAAACGAAGGTGTGTCCGGAGTGAAAAGAGGGAAGTGGAAAATTCAGTGACCGGAACGTCGGAAGTTGCGCAAAACGCAAAACGGTGCCGGAAAGGCAGAACGTGTGTCGAAGGGAGGTGGCCTTGGAAGTGGAAACGAATCGAACGGTTCTTCCGTTCCTGGGTGATTTGTGATTTGGAGTATAAGCAGAGTGGGTTTTTTTAATTTGTGTAGTGGAAAATGCAACTACCAGCACATGCTGGATTTCATGTGCTGCAGTGATTGAGCTTCAAATTCCAAATAAGTGAGTGGTGCGGTAAAGCAGAAAAAGAGAGCGTACGTTCCGGCAGCAAAAAAGGGAAAGGAAGTTTATTTGGCTAAAGAGGGCTTGCGGGTATCTTTTTACTTCACTGCATTCAACGGTTAGCTTGATAGTGTTCCAACAGTGCTTGCACACTGGTTTATTGGTTTCGGAAACTTTTCGCTGCTGCAAGCGACAAAGATACTATCGTTCGCCGTGCCGGTGAGGGTGGTCTAACTAAATGCCACCACAGATACTGCCAATACTGGGAAGCAGTGGTACCGCCAGCTCGAAGATGCAGTCCCGCGATCATCCCTTCAACCGGTCTACCAGACCACTGCTTGAACGACGCGCACAGCCTCAGGTCGTTAGCACCAAGAAGCAGTTCCACTACGGCGCAGGTTCTGCTGGAGTAGCCCAACAGCCCAATGTACCGACTCGTGGCTATAACGACTTTAACCTGATCAGCCGTCAGTACGAAACGTGGAACTCGAACCATTCGCACAAGGGCTACCCGTACGGGAGTCCACCGTCGCCGACGCATCCCGATGTTGGACACGACTTTCAGTTCTCTGACATTGAGGGACCACAGCGGGCCCAACATCACCAGCGCACCGTACATCAGTACACGGTGAACAGCAACAACAGCGATGACGATGACGACTACGACGAGCTGGTGTACCATCACAATCAGCTCAACGTAGCGTCCAACGGTGTCGGGCTGAAGGTGGCCAATCAGCAACTACGCCGCCGGCTCCTGGATGCTGCTTCGCCGACACCTCCAGTACCACCGCAAAGAACGGTACACAAGACACCGCCACCTCCGCCCCGGCGGACAGAGTCACCTCCAACGGCTGGTGGACCGGGAGATCTCGACGGTCCGTTCGTGTTCGGCGTACATCATCCCAACACCTTCACGCCGGCCTACGGCACCAAGGCGACACTGTACGGTACGGGTACGACAGCCATTGGCGGCAAGGATGCAAAGGATGCACTTCACTCCAGCCCCGACTCTAGCCAGGTAAGTGCAACCGAACTACCTGCCGATAATGGCGTTTGTACCTCTGAATGTCTTGACGAAGAGCAAATAAGCAGGGTGGAGATACTGTTCTTGTACAGACTTTGTGTGCCATTTTTCGCCTATCGATGATGGCGTGTCTCGTGTGGACACAGTTAGAGACAACTTCTGCAAACAAAGTAATCACTCAGGTATAGGTATAAATGTGGATTCGTACCTGTTTTCCGGCAACTTCGCCAAAGGGACAAAGGTTAAGCTAAGAGCGCACGTAAAACCCTCCACAAGGTGGGCTGAAGCGCGTTCTCTACCCCTTGGATATGTGACTGTACCAAGTTTGCATAAAACATCGGTGGTTTCGCGTTGGAACAGCAGTATGAAATGGAAATTAGGTGCTGCATCACTTTAAGACTTTCCAGCCGGCTAGGGAGAATGCCGGGTCTCTTCACGCAGGGATGGTTACCGAAGAATAGCAAGCACATGCTATTCTTCTACGGTGTGTAATAATTTATGAGGGTTGGCTGGCGGCTTGCAAACTATCGGAATGTGAAGAGAATCGGTAAAGAAAATTGTACACCCCGTCCGATGATTATGTGAAGCATCTTATGCCGCACAAAATGGGGGAACATTTCGGTTTCGACTGACTGCACGGAAACATTGTCCACAGCTTGTGAATGCATGTCCGAAAGGGCTTTTTATAGTGGAATTGTTTGTTTTTTGGGTTGTACCTATACCTTTTATGATGAAGCAACCCCGCAGCTACAATACACTGTCGCTGCAAAGTCATTGTACAGGAACGGAACGTCCTCGCCCTCGTTTAATAATCCATGTAATGGTTCCCGAACGGTGGGATTGTTTCGTGGGAAAATGAAGAGTAAAAGTTGTGCTGCGGCAGAAAAAGCAGCCGGTGACCCTAATGTAATGTAATTGAATTTGATTGCAGGTCACATTTGCAAGGATGGCAAATATCTAATGCACCGATCGTAAATGCAGTTTCATACCCGTAGTATAATTAACATTATTTGCCACAACACACAAAAAAAGCAACATCTGCAGGTATTATTAAAAGATCCAAGAATTTAGTAAAGCCACGGTCTTCCGGTCGAATGGATCTTATCAGTAGAGTCACCCAAGAGTCATGGACATCTAGGCTAGGCGCAATGACAAAAAAGGGTACGATATTATTGCGACATGGTGCAATACATCAGGGTTCTTATCAAGCCAGCGTGTACCGCACGATGCTTGATTATGACGTTTTATTGCATAGTGCTGTTTATCAGTGCATTGGACATATTCGGCGGAAGGTTTTCATGGTTCTGTCCTTTTTTCTTTGCGCAACCTTCGTATGGTATTGTCCACTTTGCACACCGGCCGTGAATATCACTAGAAAGTGTAATTGAAAGATTAGCTGCTGTGTGTTGATTGCTAAATTAACCAGATCGTTAGAAGCGATGAGAAACGTCAGTCGAATGGGACTGCCCTGGTGTCGTCAAGTGTCGCCAATAATCTTCCACCATTGATTGTAGTAAGCAATTTTATCGCTACTTTGAATGTTCGGAGAGGGGATATACATTCGACTATGATTCACTTTTGATTGCATTGTTTTTTATCTTCAAAGAAAGGAAAACAAAATGAGTGCAAATGCATTTTTTTGTGGTTAGAAAAATATTGAATATTTGAGATCAAAGTATTGAGTATGTCAACTGCAGCACCCCTTGGTTCTTTGCCCTACCCGGTAACATATGTTTACAGGCACGAAAAGCCGAATGGCTAATTCTTTCGGCGCAAACAACAATCCCAATTGGCAACACGTACAGTAACACCTTGCATTCGGTGTTTACCTAGCTGGCACCGAGTCAGGTGCGCTGTATTAAACACCATTCAGCTTTTAACCTAATGTGAATGAAATCGCATTTTAGCTCCAACAGCACACACACACACACCTAAGGCTTCGAAGGTGCAAGGGGAGAGATATTTGCTCGAATATTTTATCACCTTTATCGCCAGTAGCTTTCCGATTGCGCTTTGTAAACATGGTGCGTGAATAGCTAGGTGTTGCCACTGCTGGCAAGATCGTTGGTCTATTGCCAAAAGTGGCCGATAGTGGTTTTGCGATATTGAGTGTTTATCCAGTGCCGGTTTTGTGTGAAGGTGAGATTTTTCTCTATGCTCTATCATTTTTGGCACAATGGTTGTTTTGGACGAAGAGTCCTGAACTTTGTCAAAGAATAATTGTAACTAATATTTTGTATTTTTATTTGGAATTTTCTTTAAATTTAAATTTAAAGTTCCATAATTAATGAGAGGTAGCTTAGTGGGTAGCTATGTGGTCTTTGATACATCACAAGTAGTGTTGGGTCAAGTAGCTCTTTGCAAAGAGCGGAGCGAACCGCTCTCGCTCACCTCAATGCGCGCTCAGTAAGGTGAGTGGAGCGATTAAGGTAGCTCTTTCGCTCAAGACACAACACTAATCACAAGCTATTAGTCTATCTGGTTACGTAGACTAATAAAGGCTAGACAGTCTTTAAAAAATTATCTAATCAATTAAAACATAGCTTTGAATGATTTTATTCAGGGTTATTTCCATTTGTCGAACTTTTGTACCAAACTCACACAGTTCGACTGCCAACTGAATAGAATTCTCGGTATTAGGAATTCGCTGCGTTGTCCATCAGTCTATGTCAGTGTTAAAACCCTCAATGTAGAACAAAATATTCAAATCCGTTTTGCCAAACGGCACAAGTTGTCAGAGTTCGATGGCTTGTCACCTATCAACCAAACTGTTTTTCATAATTTGCGTGAAGATGTTTGGTACTTTGGAATTCAATGCAACGCATGAGTTCGGTGCTAAAACAGTTCGACAAATAGAAAGAAGCACTTAGAAATCCTGTTTTCTAAACATCTAGAAATGTGGTCTGTTTGTCGTTACAAGATAGTACAAATAAACTAAGCAAAAGAGGTGTTTTAGTTCTAGCGATACATTTGGAGCCATCTTTTACTTTTTTGGCTCTACAAACTGAACAGGCCAAGAGGCCTGCCGTTTCAGGCTTTCGTGAGTTTAAATTATCTGTAACAGGATAGTCTCTCCCTCGTGCAACAGAATAGTCTGGATGGGTCTATAAATGGATTAAGTTTTTTAGTTTATATGGAATCCTTCTCACTTTCTGTGCGTAGTTTGCTCATGTGCGAATTGAGAAAGCTATGCATAGAATCGAAAAAATCATTCAAAAGTGCGTTTAGGTTGGGAGTTTCCATACCTGCTTCTTTATGATCATTATTAACATTTTACATTTTCTATTTCAACTTGACAATAGTTCAAGAATAGCTTCTTCCTAACAATCTCTTCTCAAAAAGTATCTTGTAGCCTGTTGTATGGGAATATCGGCTGTAATAAAGGTATTTTAAACTCAACTGATGAACTTAAATTTAAAGTTTTGGATTATTTTAAAATTACTGTAGAATGTTTTGAGGAAGATTTTCAATTTTTGATGCTTTCTGAACCTAGTTTATATGGAAAATGATTCCTTGCAAAACATTCTCGTCAGATAAATTGATCACGTTGAAACGGTTTGAGAGTGTGTTAAAGGAAATGATCGGGAAAAGGTTTTAAAAATATTCTATATAATCTTCTACAACATGAAAACAAAAGAACGACACTTTGCTTCTTTCTTCTATGGTTCTGCAACACTCGAGAGGTGTTGGCCTACCATTTCTGGCTTCCGTGACTTGACTTGAATGTATCCGAAACAATATAGTCAGTCCTGCCTACAACGGCCCTAATGGGATTCGAACCACGGTCCTGCCCGTTCGAAGACTAGCGCCATTATTTCCAATAAACTTAAAAAAATTGAAGTTGTATAGATTGTAAATATCGTATATCTTTTTCATTATTTTTATTTTTTATTTGTTTCGATTATTGCGGTTGAAACCCGTATTATTATCTTTTTCATTATATATTTATATTTCATTTTGCTTTATGCTATTCCGCTGGATCCGCCATTGCAGAGGTCAGAGTTGGGATAATCTTCAATCATTGTTTATGGTTTTGTTTCCTATATCTTTCACGTGTATTGAATATACTCTTCTTCAGCCATATAACATTTCGTTTTTTATACAATCGGATGATAACCGTTGATGTACTGCTGCCAGTACAGTTTTCCGCTGGCATGAACTGAAGAAGTTTGATTTGTTGAAAAATTAAATTTACTCGCACATGTACCACAATGTACAACCAAATTACTGTACGTTCCCGCAACCAAGCGGTGAGGTTAAGCACCTTGCTGAATATGCTAATTCGCAGCTTAACCAAACTTTATCATCATATCAAGGCATTACGCAGCTTATGTTACACAATATCATTTGTCACCGTGTCTACATTGTGCATGTTGACGTATGGCGAAGTTATAGGTAAACCACAGACCCCAAACCGAAATTTTACAAGGAGTACACATGCCGAACAGGCTGCGTTGTGCCCAAAAGCTTACGGTAGATAACACATGGAGCCACTTGAACGGTTTGACATACCGAAAGGATAGACGTCGGTGGCTAACGCTGTACCGCCTGTTTGTAGTACAATTTAATTAAAATCATTCAAAATTCAATGCATGTGCTTTCTTGTCAGTTTGAACGTGTCTTTTGGCGGTTGACACCCATCCCGCCATGGGGATGAGTGGGCGGTAATTATGCTCACTCGGTGCTTGCGCTTTCCCTCGGTGCTCGGAAGCGGAAAAGTTTTGCACATCTCTCACACACAATTTGTGCGTAATGAAGGTAACAATGAGCAGCCCATTAGCTGAGCTTTGAGTGCGTGTGTGTGGGTGTGTGTGTTCCTGAGTCTATTAGGTTTCATTTCCGTCTGACACGCTTAATGGGGTGGTTTGTACTGTTTTGAATTGCTCAAGGTTGTGCGGCACTGGTTGCATACCTTTCAGGCGTTGGGCATACCACATCACTCCCACGAATCAAACAAACACATGACCGCATAAGCGGAAGCACGGAACAATACTCGAGAGGATGTCGTTTGGACGTTGTTAAGCACGTACACCAGCCAACCGGAAGAGTTTGGCGTTAGTGCTAGTGAACAGGCTCAAGAAATGGCCGATCCTGCATGGGAAGTAGGCACGTACGAGACTCCTGTCGCTACTGCTTGACAAAGCTGCTGAGAGCTTTTTTTTTCTATGTTCTGCCAGCTATTGTTGTATTACCTCGGTTTTTTTGACATCATCTTTTTCTTCTTCTGCAAGCCTTTGAACGTTGGTCACGGAACGTAAGAAAGGCTGATGAGCAGCCGAACGGAACCACTTTTGATTTGCATAAGAAATTAAGCGACTGACGTTGACGTTGAAAAACAGAGAGCCCCCGAAAACGCCTTAACACAGATACGGCATTGCGCCACAGAAGAAGTCAAACAGCGGGTAACTGTGGTGACTTTGTCGGTTCGTCCAACGACACCGAGTAAGATATGAGGTGCAGCCCTGTACGCTCTAGCCAAGATGGTTTTTGTGGCTTAAGCAGCATTCGATGGGAAAGAGTTTCCCGAACGTATAACGCAACACGAACCACAAAGATATCCGGCTGGTGATGGTGTGAGAGTCGACATTCGTACTGCGTTACTGGAGCCGCCTGTACGCTGTTGCTTCCAAATGCGTTTGTGCCCTGAAACTGATGACTTTCGGTGGCATAATTCTGTTGGTTGGAATGAGGGTTTCGGGCACTGACAACCTGCGGTAATTAGATGGTTCGTTGTTCGTCAGATGAAACGACCAAGCGGGATGGATGATTGACGCTGCGAAAACCGATGATGCCGGTCGAGCATTGGAGTGTTTCAATTAAAATGAGCATGTATGTGTTGGTGCTGGGCGCCTGTGGAACGTGAAGTGGTAAGTATGCCACTGGGGTGTTGAGCTTTCGCCACACCGAACACGTGTGCCAGACACGGTCCAATTGGTGGTAATGGTTTTCGACACCGTACAACCGCAAGCCGTCATACATTGGGCCACAGTTTTGCAACACATCGGCTCGTTGTTGCCGGTGGGGGGTTTTGTTTTGTTTTATTTTCACCTTTTCTGACGATAAATTACCTTTTTTGAACGAAACGCAGCGGTATCCGCACTCAATTGCAAATGGCTATTCAATGTTTTGACTGCCCCCCGGGGGAGAACCGAGTTTGTAGCTAGCTTATTGGCGAGCTACCCCAATCCATGGTTTCTGGTTGGTTCTATTAATATTAGAGAATTTGATAAGTTGACAGTGCTTGTGGTTGTTTTGGAGTGTTGTAAATGAAAGACAAAAATCAATTACATGCAATGTAGTGAGTGTGTAATTTGCACGGGACGCAAATAGCGGTTAAAATGGAAATAATTTATAAATAAACAGCAATTTGAAATTCCTTGAAATGGATTTCAATAAATCCGTGATGTAAAATGTAAAATATCCTGTTCTGTACCTGTTTTAGAGAGGTAAGAGTAACTTTTGTTTGTTGTCAATATTAAAGGTTTTGAAGCTTATAGCTTTAGGGTTTTGAAGTTCCCGCTTCTTTTGAAGTTTTCAATTTGTGGCCCAATGTATGCGGAGTAAAATGGTACACGAAAACAAAAAAGGCCGAAAGTTTTATTTTTACTTTTGTAGTAACGACCAGGCCGTATATCTAGGCAAACAGTTTTAGCTGTAACCTAATGCTTTATTATTATACGATTGTAGTCTTCTACATCAATGTTTATTATCATATGATATTTTATATACAATATTAGAGAAATGAGGAGCGGAACCCGTGGGAGAGCTGTTTCGGCGCCGGGGCTTCACACCAAGGAACAGGGTTCAAATCCCGTTCGGACTTATCTGGTCCCACACGGCCAGGCCGTAATTCCAGAGAAAAACAGCAAAAAAATAGCGAAGTGGATTCCAATACTGAAAGGCAACACTCAAAAATGGCTGGAACAATCTTGACGACGGAGAAAGAAAAGTTTACATAATGCTTAAAAATTGTAAATCCTATAAATTTTCCGTCAACTTTTACCAAAGACTCGAAGAAAAACAATCCCAATCCAGGGAATATTTTTTTTCATTGCTGCTTCTCTACGTCTTGCGCCGAACGGGGTGCTGAGAAGCACCTTCTGGGGCTTGAGTATGGCAACCTAGGGAATACTGGTGTAAAAATACCATGGAACGAATGGGTGTTCGGCTGCGTTGTTTAAGTCTGTGAAATCCATAAATTTACAGCTTGTATTTTTGTTCTTGTATGACGGCCTGGCCGTATTAGACTTAATTTACCACGTAGCAGGTTAGTCACTCCATTTTACGGGGGGACGGTCCGAATGGGATTTGAACCCCGTTCCGTGGAGTGAAGGCCCGGCGCCGATACAACTTTCCCACCGGGCCGCCCCGCAAAATTTACAGCTATATTTGTCAAACAATTGTTAGTGATCGATTTTTTACGATGCTATGAAATAGGTCACCAATATCGGTTGGCAGTCCGAACGTCTTATAGTATAAGACAATGACCAAAATTAAATGGTAGTCGGTTTAAATGTGACATGACTTCAAGAGGCAAGATTGAAAATATCCATGTTATTCAGTATGATAATAGACAGTCGATAAGGGCTGGTCCAACGTTCTTATCCTGTAAATGCTATCGAGTAGCGGGAACTGCCTAAGAAGTCACGAAAGGCAGAAATACCATGCTAAAACCTTGGCGTAGCTGTTCTGAAGACGTTCACAAGAGTCAATATTCCTGATTTTCTGCATTTGGGAATCCCGTAGATCGGTAACATATTCAAAACTCTCAACAAAGAGATAGATCTCATCGTATAGAGTAGAAATAAGGTACTAAGTAATTGCAAGCGATTTGACAGAGTGAAGTCCTTTGCGAAAGCTTTTAATTAATCAAATTGACATTTGAAGAATACACAGGTGATAGTAACTTTCTAATAATTTCAAAACGAATAAGAATAAGGCAAATTAATTACAGGAACAGTAAGGAAAATAGCGCAAATGATGTTGTTATTGTTGAAGGAAACATCACAAAAAAGTCCTCAGGACAATTTTTGGGTCCCATTGAACATGATTTATTTATTCTCGTTATGTTTTTCCACTTTACGCAAAAAAAGAAACAGAACAATCAGGCCCTACTTTTCAATGTTTGCCCAAATGGCTGCGGGCAATGTGAAACGATCATTACGAATGAACAAACCAAAATTGCGAAAATGGATGGCGGTATAGCGCATTAAAGATTGCTCACTTTCTCGGCAAGATCAATTCAATTGTGGCGTTAATGATGATAATCACATTTGCTTAGAATTTAATTCCATCATATTGCGAGGGTGCTTAGTTGCTAGCCTGTACACAAAAATCGACCCACATAATCGGTGCGTAGTACAATGGTGAAGAGCGCGAAATGTTTCGGGATCGTTCTGTTTTATTATGATTTCAATCGAACCAGCAGCCAAACAGTCGGTTCTTGGCCGGGGACCGAAAGAACGCTAAGCGGATGGGTTTTCTGCTTGCCGTTTCTCGCACGGTAGGACGGCCTTTTCCGTAGTCATAGCGCACACAATGGAGGCGCTTGGGGCACTAAGATATTTTTCATTTTCAATTTTTCATCTAACGCTTCCAAGGATGTTTAGCTGTTCCGAATTTGAGCTCGCTTTACGAAGGACCAAGCAACCGTTTATTCCGTAACGTTTCTCGCGTGCTGTCGATACGATCTGTCGAATGGTATGTGGTGTGCTTTTACTATTTAAACCGGCAAGCTTTTATTATTTCACCATGCTACGAAAAATTCATTCCGGGTGATCACCTACCATCACCCTGCGCCGGGCTGTCCTCGACACCCCCGTTGTCCGGAGGGTAGTTTATGGCATGCGCAAGCTCAGCGTCTGGCAAATGAGTTCATATTTATGTGCGAGCGTACGTCTCCTGAGGCGATCGGTGGCATCGCTGTGTCAGCGGAACCGGTAGAAATTGGGCACTGGTACCGTAGCTAGAAGACGTTGGATTGAAGATGACACTGAATGGGATGGAACAAGTCCTGTGGCCTGTCTGGCTGATACGGTGGAAGACGATACGTCCGGAAGCGGCACACGGGGCAGGAAGTAGCAGTTTTTGCAGTCGACACGATAGCCCGACTTGAAGACGAAAGCCTGGCCGCCTGGTGCTGGTGAAACTCGTTGTTGCGAAAGTAATTTTTATAATCTGATTAAAGCTCCTGCCGCCATGTCGCTCGCACCATGTCCCACACGCACGACTTTGCTGAGACGTTCCTCGTACGGTTCGCTTGTGATGCAGTAAGTGAGAACGGCTAAAGGAACTGCTTGCTTATCCAGATGATAAAACGCTACCCAGTACTTCGTACCTTTACTCGGTGACTTCATCCGGTTGCGTCCTCCATTTGTATCTTTATCACTCCCTCGGGTTCTTATTCTTCGGCACAGCTTCTACAGCTTTTCCACCGGTACATATTACACTCTATTGCTTACCCGTGTGTTTTTTTTGTACGAAACACGGTGCGCTCTGTTTATGGAAGCGACCATTCAATTTCTTTTCCACCAAACGCACACTCTTCTGAAATCTTCTAACATCATTCTGGCACGGTGTGTTGTGGTAATCGTAAAACGGCCGAACCGAGTGATAATAGTTATCGCAGTTTAAGTTGTTTAGACGCTAAGTGGATTAGGGTACAAGTGTTTGTGTCGTGTCTGTCTAGATGGGTCTAGAGGCCTCCATCAAACAATGCCTGTCCCTTTCTTCCTTTTTGTCGTGATTTGTGAGAATTAGCTTATTTTTTTCTTCTAACATTATCTAAAAGATATCAACCGAAACGAGAGTAGTCCCCTGTTAGTGGTCACCTTTATGATTGGTGCTGTGCGTTAAAGGAACGCGAGGTATTGCGAAGCTTTGAAGAGTGCCATCTTTTGGGAATTGAACATTCTCTGCTTTTAAGAAGATTATTCTCATACCACAAGCAAAAGAAACAAAACATGTTCCATGCTTACGCGTTCGACTCCATTATTTAACCGCTCGCCAGCCCAGCGTGCACGCAAACGGAACGGGAAAAATAAAATAAAGGTCAAATGTTAATCGCACAAGAAGGTGGCTTTGGAGTGTGCCTTTCCCTTCACCCTTTGCCTACAAGTATTCTTGTCCGTGCTTTTGCTGAAGAAAAAGCATGTCTGTGTCGTATGATGGCCAATGGAGGCACTGGTTTGCAATCTCATTCATGCTTCTCCAATCTTATACCGTTGGGGAACTATGGCAGAAGTCGTGCTATTTGGGAAAGATAAGAAGGAGACGAGGGAAGCGGGCAAGGGGTCTCGTAAGGTACGAATGCTGGTTTTGAAAACCGGTTTGACAAGCCGCATGAACTCTATGCGAAACGGCCATCTTGCAGGTGGTTCAGAGGCTTTGGTTGGTTGATTAGTGCGAATAGCGGTAGTCGTCGAGACGCCATTCCAAGGCAAGTTGATGAGCTTCATAAGCCGCGTTTGAGTAGGAAGTATTGTTATTGACAAAATTTTAATCAAAAGCTAAGTGCGTTTTTAACAAAATGGATTGTAAGCGTTCGTTTGAGCAATGTTAGCTTTGAAGAAATTTTAGTCGTACATTCAAACATTATGTCCATGTATTGATGCTTTTCTTATAGAGTTTTAGTAGAAGAAGCTTTCATTTGAACACTGAAAGCTTCATTTAAAGCCGGACATCTTTATCCTTTCTCAAGGCGACTGTTTTATGGTTGTCACTCTTGATAAGACTACAGTAACTCGTGTTCTCTTTAGAAATATCAAAGCATATCAAATGAGAATCTCCATCACATCCTTTTGGCATCCTTTTGATGACTGTCTATCAGAAATGTACCTTTTGTCAATTTTGTGAAATAAAATGTGGGACGGCTATGAATCACAAATGCTAAGTTCGAAAGTGTATCGCTTTTCTACGTCCTCGGAGTAGCTAAGAGCCGCCTTTACAGCTGGGTCTATTGTACCAAAACACGTGTCATTTTCGTCACGTCTGTTCTGGGAACATATGTAAACTGAACAACCGTATCAGAGGCGTATTGAATGCTCGTTTTTTTTATGTGAATATCTTTAAGATGAATGATTTTTCAAACGATTGCTTTTGTTGCATTCTACGAATTTGATTACGGGTGTCGCTTCAGTGTTATTAGTATTGACACGAAGTTATGGAACGATTTCGAATGAGAGAAACATGTCACTTCACTTATTTTATATGGAGCAACACACAACCACAGTTGGTGATTTAAAGATCTAAAGAGAGCCAAGAAATATTAAAAGACATATTTGTTATGCTGCGCTATAACTCTCGAGAGAAAGAAGCCCTAGAACGGTTGCTGTCTAAATGTCATGCCCCGGGTATATTTAAGGTGACATCAATCGGTAAATGGTTTCCTAGAAATACGAAAAATCACACTTCCTGGTGCTATTAACACTTTCTCAAAACACACTGACGGGATATTCTGGTGAAGCGACTTTTTTATGTCAATTTACGGAAGTAGTAAGGGTGTTTTTTTTGTTATATTCTTGAATTTTTTTTTACCCTCCCAGGTGGAACATTTCAAAGAGGTTATTATTATCTTTAAGCTTCGGAAGTTCAGTACTCCATGCACCATGAGCGTGTGAGCGTTTTGTGGGTATTCTTGAGGCATACAGGGGTTTCGTGGTTAAGCGATACATTTTAAACCATCTTTCGGTTTTCGTTCAAGTTGAAGTAGAATTTGTTTGTACGTGGCTGCTTTGTCCAGAAGCAATTTCATTTTGAAAAACATCCAGAAAGTGGATTCACCTCTAGTTCACCTTATTCCACTTCATCTCTAGAAGGAATCTATAACTGAAACCCCTGCAAAACGGAAGAAAGTTGAACAAACCCCCATTCAAAGCATTAACCTACGAAAAGTCGAGCGAACTCGGTGTGGTGTGAGCTTAATTTGTATGCATAGAGATTTTCATTCGCCTTTAAGACTGTCAAATTCATTGCCGGTTAGCTGTGCCCGTGTCAGAATCTGGAAGGCAATTCTTTTAATGCATGTTTTGTTTTGCATTACGGCTGTGGTGTTTTGTTCAGGAATGCACGCAACTGTGGTAGTAGTGTGGTTACTTTAAGACAACCGGAACCTTTCTAAATAATTGCCTTGCTCCCTTTGTCCAGTAACAAACCCTTTTGAGGCTTTAGCAGATTTGCTGCCAAGCATGCTGATACGATTCTTAATGGATCACAGAAATGAACTATTCTCCCACGACCATGAAGCATTTAAGAAATCGTAAACGAAAATCGATCCGTCTCTAAGAATGTACAGGGTGTCACCGTAGAAGAGTTACACTTTGTTTATGTAATAAAATTGAAGCCGGGTTTGATTTCTCTTTGAAATCTCTCTTTGAAATTCAAATAGCATTTGTTAGTCCTAAACTTGCACTGTACTTAATATTTTTCAAATCTTTCAAAGTGCACATGTACTTGATAACGACCCGCTTTTGGAAGTCGTAGGCTGCACGCACTACTTCATTCTGCATTTCGTTCCTTTAAATTAATTGTAGTTTACTAGAGCCCTATGCGTACGTTTTTCAAATCAATAATAAAGTTGAATAAGTGTCCCATTTCTAAGGTTTATTGATAGTTGGAAGGAAGAGTTGTCCAGAGCAAATTGACATTTCTCAACATTAAAGAACAATTTTTGTGGTTCTTTGGGACAGGAAGAGTGGGAGGGGAAAAATTCCATATAAATTTGACAAAAGCCCCCCAAAAATGGTAGCCAGCAAAAGTGATTTCGTAAAAATTCAACTCAAATACATACAACGTGTGTCACATTTACGATGACTCCCTGTACAGTTAAATAGCCACATGCAAGAATTGTCATCGACAACATATGTCTTTAGATGAAGGAATGTTGTTCATATTCGCAAAAAGTTATTTCAAATGTTGAGTTGTCAAAAATGCATTGGCTGCAGATCTCAAGATTTTGCAGTACATCATCATAATTACATTCATTGACATGTGACGTCACTGCAATGGTGGTACACACATCGGGAAGTGCAAGAGCTTAACCTTGTACTGTGGGTGTATGTACATATGTACGATTGATCAAGAGTTCTTTCCGGAGACGATAACAGAGCTCAAGTTCCATTCACGTCAAGTGCCATGAGTGAGTCAACCGTGACCCTGTGATTAGATACGAGGGTCTATGAATGACTATTACGATAGAAGTTCATTCAATAGTTTAGTTCAGGGGTCGGAACAATTTTGCTCAAAATGGGTCAAACTAAGTTTGACATGGCGGGTCAGATAGATATATAAAGAAGATAAATCTTTATAAGGACTATTTAATAATACTTATTTCATAAATATGAAATTAAAATTATTTAAATTTATTTTATTCAGTAGTAAACCAATGTTTGATTTGATTTACAATCACAGTGAAACGCGTGCATTTTAAGGCCTGTCGGATAAGCGGACAATACGGATTATCAGTGATTGAGAGTGAGTTTTCAAATAAATATCAATGAATAATGTATGGTGGGATGGATTGTGTTTAGGTTTTATTCTCGCTTTTGTTCTATTGTTGAAAGAGAAAATAGTATTTTTTTGTACGGATTTGAACATCATTTACTAATGGACCCTGCATTTTTTTTTGTTCAATCAGACACCCGGATAACCAATGTTCCATAGTATTTATAATCCATTCCATCACATAATGTAATATTTTTTTCTTTCGTGGTATTATGTTGTCAGAACCAGGTTCTATTCACGTACAATCAGTAACTAATGTAGCATGTTATAAATTATAAATTGTATAATTTTAATAATAATAGTTTTAATTTTATAACACTTTTTGCAAACAATTCTCGGTTGCTGTACTTCACTTTAATATGACGTTTGTATTTTTTGATAAACTTAGTGTCGATGTTAATTCATTGAAGAAAATCTGGAAAAATTGCCAACCCCTGGATAAGTAGGTTTTTTTTGTTTTGCGTACAAGCCATTTTTATGTCGTTAACGTAAAAATAAGCGTTGAGTTTAATTATCATAAAACGCTTTAGCATGGCACTTTCAGCAGTAAGGTGCCAGTACAGTCTTTAGAAAAAACACGTTTTTGTTAATGAATTTCATAATGCAATGTAATGAAAAAAATCGTAATAAGCTAAAATGCAAATTAATCAAATTGTCCCATAAATGTCTTGGACATTTTATGATAAATTTGAAACATTTATTGAATAAAACTTATAATTGGAAGATACTATACACATAAAGTACAAGATGCATACTTAAAACCAGAATAAAGTTGAAAACAGTTCACTAAAATACAGAGCACACTCTTGTCCTATTTACTGTAAACATATTCCGTTCTCGGTAAACCGTAGCAAACGGAATGAAAGATTAAATATGAAATCTAGCACGTTGTTTGCTAAAATAACATCACTCGCCAATAGAAGAATAGTACGAAACTGTGCTAAACTATGCGAACTGGAGTGCTCGCTCATAATAATAGCCCCGGACCATGTTGGGAAAGGATGGTAAAGCTTTACTTGGACCATTTTTTGCCGACCATTGTGGACGCTCAACGGTTGCACATGTAAGCTCGTTGCGTTGGTTTTGTTATGTTTCTGTATGGAATATGCTTCACCGATTTCTCTACAATTTGCATTGAAGTAAGTTCCCAAGCTGGTTCTGAGATACCGTTCTTATTTATTACTGGTGCTGTATTTATGTGCAACCTTTGCACTCGTCTGAGCAATAGGCAAAAGTGCCTCCGGTTGGGTCTGGTACACCGCACCGGGCGGTTCTAATTGGTGGTATGAAGTACACACACATAGTCAAATAGGAACTCTACCGGTAGTTATAGCAAAACGGGGATTTAGTAAAGAACTACAAGCACCATCGAGCTGAAAGGACATCCAGCAGTTGAATGCGGGTGTTGTTTGTGTTTCGTTAGAGAGTTCGTTATATGTAAAACTGTTCATAGGAGGATACAGAGCTATGCTGTGCATGAAAGGTTATTTGATGTAAGGTGATGTGATGAATATGACGACTAATTTTACCACCTTAATAAGAAGTTGAGTGGTTTCCACTAACAGCCATTGCTTCAGTTGAAAACAATTTTTAAGGTAATTTCTTGCTAAATTGCTGTAATTGCTACTAAAGCAGCTAAAACACATGTATCCTTTAAAATGTATTCAAGTTTCTGCAGCTAATTAGAAAAATATTCAAAATAAATCCAAAACTAACCCTTATCTATAGATACCTTGAATTAGCTATTTACTCAAATTTGCTATTGATATTTTCCCCCCTCAGCAATAATTATGTTTTAGATCTTTGTATATAATTCTTAATGAAACAACCCAAAGCAGTGAATAGTTGTTGTTATGCCGAGAAACGACGATATTTCGATTTATCCCCGCTGGTTGTTGATACTAATTAGCACCGCGTGCGTAGAAGATAAGTGTTTTTATAAGCTTACGGGTAAATCGTAGAAACTAATTAGGCCCTAGAGTAATTCCGAAATGATTTGTTAGTTTAAAGACGGATGTTGCAGCTTAACATACGGCTACCGTGCATCGGCAATGAATCAACAAGATGATGATTGCAACAGATGCGCACGTTGAAGGGTATGGTTGATGCAGTTGGTAAACGAGCTCGTTAAATGGATTACGGTGTGCTTGTTTTGCGATGACGTGGATTAGTTCTGCACCGGGAAAGGCATGCAATCTTGTGCACCACATTGCAGCATCGTTTCCCGAGCGAAGAAAGCGCTCTTGAACTCCGGCTAAACTTGATTTGCGAGACTGGCGCGGATCTTACACCGTACGGATTGTAGGAGAATTAGTTTTGAAGGATTCCGGCATGGCTACGGACATCCGCTGTAAGAACCTCGCCATACATGTTCGGACGCGATTCAAGTCTACTCGGGCGAGTTATGATTTGCAGTGAACGGGTCCTGAAGGTAAAGCATTTGTTTGATGTTACGGGAATGTTTACCTTTGCACAAAATCGTTTTAACTCAGTTTATGTTTAAATTTCCTTCTGAAGGGCAAACAAAACTTTTTTTTTGTGTGTAATGATTATGCGAAAACGAACTTATAAGTCATTTTGCGACTTTTTATTCATTCAAGGCAGTGTTTGGTTTCTAGTCTGCATGTCTGTATCGTTGCAAAACTTAAATTCTGGCACGTTCACACTGCCAGCAGCAACGTCTTAATCTTGAGCTTTATCAGTGTCGTCCGTTGTTGCCCGGTGCAAAACTGAACACAAATAAACCGGGAGCCAAAATCGAAAATGCGCCCAGGTTATCATTTAATCCCGTCTGTCGCTAACGGGCGCCTGTGCCGCCGCTTATTTCATTGATGCGGCAGTGCGCACTGCGCTTTCGGTACGAAAGCCAGGCCAGTGACTATTGGATGTGTTTAGCAGCATGACAACGGCTACAGCACGAGACATCTCTATCGTCCTGCGTAGTGTTTCGGTCGCGGTTTAGAAGACATAATTTGCAGCACTGAAAACTAATGATGGATTCATTTTTTCTACTTGCAGCACAACAGCGATACCAGCTCGAGCGAGAAATCACGGCGCGCGTTGGTGAAGGAGAAGAAAAACTCGAAACGATCGAAAATCGGTAAGTAACGGTTGGGAGGGAACTGTGGTGGAGTTTTTATGGAGGTTTTGAGTGCAACTGTGCAACTGTGGGGAAGGGTTGCCGGTTGGAAATGACGGGTATGGGTAATGAATTCGAAAACTTTCTGCTAGTTTTGTAGTGCGGTTGAAGCTGATAACGATTGTGCGAGACAAATTGGAATTTGTGGTCATAGTTTTGTCTGGCATTCGGGCTATTCCTACGAAATGGAATCTGTTACTTGCTGTCGTTAACTGAAATTGTTCTGTGATGTAGTGGAAGTAAGCAAGAGAGTAAGTAGAGTAAGTAGAGAGTGGAAGTAAGAGTTTTGTAAAGGAAAATTATTTCATTTGCCCACATTTTGTTTAAATCCATTCTCCAAGGCAATATAGTGATTGTTTTGATGAAGTATTATTGTTTGGTGAAATTATCTTCTAGGAATGATTTTTTTCTTGGCATTGGTTTGGAAAAATGTAAGAGTCCATTAAATATTAATTAACCTTATTATGCTTTATACCTTCTTATATTATTGTATATGCGTAAAGCTGATTTATGTTACGAATTTTAGAGGAAACTCATAATAAAATTAAATAAAAATGGGTGATTATTTATAGCCATTAATGTTAAGCATGAGCATGGGCTGATGATTTTATAGAAGTTGATCTTTTAACAAACAAGTTAGGATTATTCTTACAGTTTGTAAATCGGTGTCTCATTTGATCATGTAAATTTAGCATCAATTAATAACATTTTATTTGAGACGTTTATCAAGTACCTTCACTAGATTAACGCGTTTTATTTCACGAAGCAAAGGGAATATATTACTAATTAATAGATTCATTAATAATATATTCAATAACAGATTTATTTCATTTTCACATTTGGTAATCACTGAATGCGTGTGATTTAAATGTTTAATCAATATAAAGCCAAAAAATACATTTGTTAAAATTATCTCTGAAACATGGTTTATCGAAAATAGTTTTTAATTTGTCTATTCCATCTTCCAACTGAATCAATAAAACGGATGACCCTGAAGGAAATTTTGAAAACATATCCTTTCAGAATTCAATAACAATAATTTGCAAGACATGTTTATTGAGACTCACTCATTGAGACGACACCAATTGAGGCAACTCTTGTAAATCTAGATAACTTCTGCAGGAACAAATGATTTCGAATCTCAATCAATACACTATTGCTCACTTCCAAGTTAATAATTGGTTCTTAATGGTCATCCTGCACACGTTACGGTATTTCCAAGCAGATAAGAACATAAAATCGATGTATTTGCTAGTGTTAATGGGGACACGTTACGTACTGGTTTTGCGTTTCATTCATCTATCCCAGTGTTCGGCAATCTTTGGAGTTTATGTAGGTGCTATTAGAACTTTATGCAATACACGGATAAGGTTACTGGATACTTAGATCAATAGATCTAGAAAGATTGCTAGTTTTCGATTTTTGTGTAAGGGTTTTAGATAAATGCATGCAACATTACCATGGAATGCCTAAACTTTCCCAGCAAACACACATTCAAAGTATCGCTCTTTGCCGACCACTGACCAATCCTTATTGCTCACCTAGAGAAAGTAAATAGGTTCCTGTTTCATGACAATTCTCCTGTGGAGACTAATCGTATGCCACGGTCCATTCGATGTCCGTTGCCAGTTAAGTGGGTTGCACCATTGCAATTTGTTGCTCTGCTTCCCCTCCCGCAACCCCCCGACGTGTCGAAGAAATGGGCCGGTTTGCCGTTTTTGCGCGGCATGCTTCAAACGGAGCGCATAAATCAGCCCGACATGGACATTTGCGAGTTAGCAAATATGGATGCCCGGAAGCGAACGGATCTGTGGACCGGTGTGTGTGAGTGTACTTCAAAATCAAGCGCCTGCACTGTTTATCTTTCGCACGTACAGAATGCAAACTGTTGCATGTATCGTATTCAACGGTTGGAAAGTTTTGGAATGGTTTCATCTCGTTCAAATGATTGAGCATTTTTGCAGTACACGAGCGATAATGATTGGTGTTTCGGTGGTGGATACAGTATGAACAGCTGCTGCTCCTTTAGGCACGTCCTGCTTAACCTGCACGGGATCGGATGCCTTTTTCCCATACCGGTTTGCAGGAAGATTTCTCACAGCATTAGCTTACCCTTACTCGAGTGAATGGAATGATCCGTGTAAAGGTAAACGATAAAAATTAGCACCGGAAATGGATGATGCAGCAGAAGGAGCAGTGAACAGGAAGAAGGATAAAAAATCACGCTGTAAAAACTAATCCGAACAAAAAGGACTCCTTCGCTGGTTCATCTTCTATTGCTGATCGGGAGTTGCAATTGCATTCCGTGTCCGATACAGTGTGAGGCAGTAGTCTTATTGTTAATTAAAAGAGCTACCGCTTGCCGAGGCGCAGAAAACAACCAGTGGTTTGTTTTTTATCTGAAGCAGTATCATTCATTTTCCTGGGAAAATCAGGAAGTTCCGGACCTGACCGGAAGTATCGGGCTAATGACGAAGGTTATTAGATGCGAAACGAAGGGATCATTTTTATAGCCATGGTCCATATTCTTTCGTCTCTTTATTGTGTGTACCCAGGCCGGCACAGCAGAACCTTGAGGGCGAAAAGAATCTGACCCTTGCGCGTGAAACCAAACCGACCGAAAAATCAAAACCGCACACCCAAAGGGCGCCGGTACGGTACGGCGAGGATAAAGCGAAGGAATACAATTTTTTAATAACCTAACCAAAGGTCACTGACGATAATGTCGTTTCTGGCATGCTTTACGTCGCTATTTACTGTGAGGCATTTTTCGCTTCACGAGTTGGGAACTTTTTAATGATATTTTTTGTACCGAAAGTCCTGATGGTTTGATCCATGTATTTGGGACGGGTTTTTTGAAAGTTTGTGCAGTTTTCTTTTTTTTTTCAGTAAAGAAAATGTTGTTTTCTAGCAAAAGTGTGGTTTTTGGTGTTTTTCTTTTCACGCTTTAGCAAGATTTAGTTTTTGTATTATTTGTTTTCCATTTTTGGGCTGCTATGTGTTAACAAAAAAGCAGTACAATTGTGTGCATTGAGAAGAGAAGCAAAAAAGGAGGGCGTGTTTGGCGGATGAAGTTTTTCGTTCATCCGATGAGAGTTGGTTGGCCTTTGATTTTCATGGATCACTTTATCGCCGATAGGCTGTTTTGTGAGATGTTTGTCAAGCGAAAACATCGAAACAGAGCGCACAAGAACCCAAAACCATATTTCTGGCCCATTCCTAGCTGATTGTATTCCTGGAACGGGGCATCCTGAGGAAAATATTTTCTCTACCCTTGCACGGTCACAAATTACAGAATAATATTTATTGCCTCGTGCATCGAAAGGACAAACTATATATTTTTCGATCAAACAGTGCCTTGGCTCTCGCTGTTGTTTTTTTTGCGTTCGCTGGAACTTTCGGTCGAAATAAATTGACCCTGAAAACGTAAGATGTGGTACCAGGTGGCACGAGCATACGGGTGACCGACTGATGGGAAGTGGAAAAAAAATAAAACTCACCAGCTCTAGGGTTGGTAGGAATGGAAAAAATCAAACGACCCAATCCGTCCACCGGTACACCAAGATCTACCGGTCATTCGTAGGGATTGTTGGATGAAGCGAAAGCACACACACGAAGAAAGGGATCGAATACATTATTATGCAAATTTGGTCCGTTTCCTTCGGGGCAATCGATCATCGTCTCCGTGCCGGGGCAGCAAGTACACCAGCAAGTCCTTGTACGATTGTTTCAATTTTCCGTCCCACTGGGCCAGCTTTTCACTGCACTGGAATGGAAAACAAAAACCCAAAAACACCACACCAAAGGTAAGGCAAAGAGTTGCACTCTGTTGTTGTTGATGCGTTTTTTTTCTACTCTCCCGCTTTGTTTCCACTGTTGCCAAAAGATTGGCTGGCAGAGTGATTGGCAGTTGGACGGATACTTGTTTCAGTATCCCGCACACCCAGTTTTTCCACTTTATTTCTCGTCTGTTTCAAACCATTTCTCGTTTGATTGAGTCCTCCACGGTTACGGTAGTTGGTTTATGTTGTTTTTGTTTTTCGTATGTATATGTGTGTCTTTTCATTCAGCATTCAGCTTTTTGGATTGCGGGAATGAACCGTCCAAGCACAAACAGTTTATCGTGTACTCCCGTCATCGATCCAGTGTCGCGTCCGTCAGCTTTGGCAAACAGCGTCCGTTTGGCAAAACGAATTCTGGAAGATGGCCAGAAAAATAATGACATAACCGGACCGGGGGACAAATGGCAACGACTTCAAAATTGCAAAATCGATGTGCATGTTCGCTTTCACAACCGCAAAAGAGTCTAGAGCGGTAGAGAATGAAAAATCCTAAAACTATTCCCCCCCTGTGGTGACAATGTGCCAAATGCCAGAACTGATTTGGAAAGCTTATTGCATTACGTTTCCGGGATATGATCGGTAAAAAGGCAGGGAAGGCAAAAATGAGAGAAAGAACTTGAACCGCTGGTTTGATTAATTAGCCAAACCGAAAGCCCTACGCCATGTTGAACGTAAACGCTTTTGCTTGGAGACCTTGCGGAAGTATGGGTCAGGTGGAAAATTAAATTCCATATCCAGGAACAGGACACGGTACGTGTCGGGGATTTTGTGCTAAATGACTGCCAAACACACACACACACACTCGCATGGCTGGTGAGCTATTTTTCGCCCAGGTTTTTTGCCACCCCTTGTGCTTTAGAGTTCAGCGGTCAGCTTTTCGGTGCCGCGTCTGGAAAAAATTAAAAAGAGTTTAAAAATTAATTTGTTTCTTCGCCGCTCGCCATTACAATGGCCACACCAAAGTTTGACCTTCTTTTGTCGTAAATGGCACCAGCGAAGAATGCAACACGGGAAGGTGGAAGCTTCCTTTTCTACCTCTTTTTTTTTCGCCTGCCCACAAATCTCCCTCATGTTGGGCGCCGTGTGCCGTCTGCAATGTGCGGGCAAAAGTTTTCCAATTGCCAAAGAGAAATACATTTGGACGTCTGTTTCTTAGTTTTAAATTGTTTTCGTATATTTTCTTGCTCTTTTGGGGTTTGTTTTCTTTGGGCGTGGGCTGTGCGTTTTGTGTGCAAAGTTGTGGTCGAGTCAATGAAAAATGGGTTACGGAATATGGTAAGTCCGTCCGTCATTTCTCATCGTACCATTGAGTTTCGTCCAATTGGCGGTATTGGCCGGGTCCGGACTGATGGATAGCAACAATGTTGACTGGCCGGAAAAAGAGAACGGGGAAAATGCAAATCCATTTCGAGCGTGGTTGTAACATGCAACCACGGAAACGGAAGTACCGGTGGCATGTTGCATTTGGTTGTTTAACGTCTGGTGAGTTTGTTCTTGTTTTTTTTTTTTTAATTAAGCCCCTCACGCTACAACGGAAACAATGTATGATGCGTGAAATATGAGGGAATGCAAATCATTTCTAGTGAAGATCCTGGACAGTAGCGGTTTTATATTTATTCAAATAAAAAGTACTGCTCATTCTATAGCTTTTGTATATATTTTCTCTCTCCCTCCCATAAACACATTTATTGGAAATCATGGGAATCCTGTAACTACGCCTATGAATGTTTTGCTACATACAGTTAAATGCTTTGTGATGCATTGTACGTGATTATAAATACCTAAGCTAATGTGCATATATTTTGTTTGAAGAAAGGCCAGGCAATAATGCTTACAATTAGCGACATGACTTAATCTAGCATCTTTGAAAGAACACCTTTTTCCGAGTGTTCTAAGTTGATTATGTGCATATTATAGCTGAAAAGAAATACATTTAGGGTGCTATTTTTTCGTTGAGAGATATTACAAAATATATGATTTGCTGAATATTTTTTATGGACGAATGTGTCAACCACATTTTATTGTTAAGATTAAACAATTATGCATTAACATGAATTTTACACATCCAATGGAATTTAAAAAAGTTATGTTTTTCAAAATAAAACTAATACCGAAACTAAATTACTATAAGGGCAATATTATCGGAACAAGTCAATTTGGCTTACACTGGAATCGAATGGCACAAATAGCGTGGTTTTAGAAAAAAAAAAAATAAAACGTTGCCATGTCTATCACAAATAGACTTATGAATTCTTTTATAGCGTCTACTTCTAGATAACAGGTACAACAATCGATTAACAGTTTGGTAAGTAAGAACTTTGACGCATTCATTATCTTACTCCAAACA
>KI422998.1:0-33852 GCA_000473375.1 Anopheles culicifacies | reverse complement strand
GTTCAAATCCCATTCGTGCCGTCCTCCCGTAGTGAGGACTGACTATCCTACTACGTGGTATAAATAAGTCTCGTAAGCCAGGAATGGCAGGCATGACCGAAATATGTCGTTACGCCAAAGAAGATCGAATCATCGAATTATTGAGGATCATTAAATGGTTTCGTGGTGAAGATTTTTAAAAATTTACGACAATTATTGATTTATCTGCTGAAGCAACAGGAACTTGAACTTGGACTTGAATGTTTGCATTTTGTTAGAGGGAGTCTACAAAGTCTCTATTTTCCACCTGAGTAACTGCTTCTGAAACACAGTGCATGTTGTAGAGCAGTGTAATTCAAGATGGCCTCGTCGTTCATGTAGTCAAAGTAGTTAACAAATTTGAAAGACCTTATCGAAAGCCAAATCTTCTCTGCCCCAAGATTTTCTTGGCATTCGTAATTAATATAGAACGGTCAGCCCGTATTGATCCAAGATCCAGCTCCGGTGTGAAACTATCACCTTACTCAACTCAGAGCCGAATTATGGATTACCCTTCATTAGAATAAAGACGTTCAAGGCACATTTATCGCAAGCGTGCTTCTTGAAGTAATCGCTAAGCCATTCCTTCTCTCTCTCTCTCTCTCTCTCAAATTTCTCTTTCATCAATTTCAAATTAATGAATTAATTTTTTATAATAATTTAATAATAATAAATAATTAATAATGTTCTTTATACGATTCGAATTTTACGTACCAAGTCCTACTACTGTTGTGGCCCTAACTTCCTTTATGATTTATGTATGCATATAGCCAAAATTCGTCAGTGGTGCTTAATGGTAACCTAAGGTAGGCGTAATTTTGTACAATTTCAATAGTGCGATCCCCTAACCGAAAATCATTCCGGCATAGGTCAGGATTGTAGTAGGTATTGTAGATGGCCAAACTTATCAGGATCCCGCACTCTGGTTTCTCGTACACCCACTCCATCCCATCCGTCACTTCCAGTGCTTTTTGCTTGGTGTACATTGCATGTCCGAATCATGGAAAGTCGAGGGGAAAGGTAACTGAGACAAACTGGCGGGCTATGTACTGAAGCCCCCAAGCATCTCTGGAGTTATATCAGAGTATTACCTCCCTCTCAACTTAACCTTCACGTTACCCTGATACTTGCACATAACCATTCCCCTGTTTTACCATGCGCCTCCACCCATACAATAGGACTCCAGCTTATATACTCCAGCTTGGCTCTACAACGCTAAAAGGTGCAGATCAGCATGAATATGCCATTGCGCTAAAGGAGTAACGTTAAAAGGGCATCCTACTGCATTGCATTAATCTTACCTTTTAAAAAGTTTAATTCACATTTCATGAAATGAAATGTCGTATTCTGTGATATGTTTGAATTATGCCTTAATATGTGCTATCCAAATCTAAAAGACCAACCTGATGATTCACTATCATCCGCTCGTTGCAGAAAGTGAATTTGGTATTGTGAACACTTGTTTTGTTAATCGTATAATCGTCTAAGTTCTTCAACAAATGCGGAATAATCTAGAGAGTAATATGTGGACTTATTTCTCGCACGCTAAGTTCGTATTCTCGATGGACGAGAATGAATGTTGAATGTCTACCACGTGACACCTTTTTTTTTCTTCTTTGGCTCAACATCCAGTAGCGGATCAAGATATTTGGAGGCCCCTTTGCGGAAATGGCAGTTGAAGCTCCCAACATTATTACTCCTTGGTCCTTGATCAAAAGGTTTGAGGAGTTTCCGCTGAACGACGAGGTTCCTGGTGGCCGCAAACTCCGCCCTTAGGTTATTCCACCACTGTCAACATCCTCGCAGGTTTGGCGAGTAAAAGGTTTTGGCCAATAAAATCTAGTAACAAAAGATTTTTTTTTCTTATTATTTTACTATAAGCTTATAACATTAGGACTTGCGAATTCAAGCCATGCCGTTGTTCGATACAATATTTTAAAAACCTTCACACGTCTCTGGCATACCATTATTAGAACAAACTTTTAAAAAATATTGCCGTAAATGACATGATTTTTTAAAATTTCTAATCATTCCTACAATTGCTACTAGAACAAGGTTTCATGGAGGCAGAAGCTAGAATAGAACCTAAAGCACATGAGCTATGTCATCAATGCAAGTGTGAAGAATTGAACAAACTCGCGTCTAACAGGGTTTCAAAAACTTAAATAACATTCTTTAACCACGTTGTTTAGCATACACTGGCATCTGTATGTTTACACCATCTTTCGATTCGAAGAAGGTGTACGATAATGTTATTGAATCTACCAGTTCCATCTTAGGGTCTTCTATAAATTCCGGATCGATGTAGAAAAATACCGGCAAGTCTACCTCCTCGTGCGGATTGAGCTGTTGTTCCTCGAAGCAAAAGCATTGTATTTTGTTGAAATACGCTCCTGCTTCGAACGGAATCACATTGTACGTGCTAATGCCAACAACGGGATGGTCGGTGGGATTTTTGGCCGAATAGAACGCTAGCGCAGTCTCACCGGGAACGACCTAAAAGATATACGGTAACTGAATCAACTACTTGAAACGAAATGTCATCTCTCTCGACATACCTTTATCTCGGTTTGTTGTGGTTTGAAATTCCAGCGCATTGATGCACCAATATCGGCATTAAACTTGATCTTTAACACTCTATCCTTAACTTTTTGCATAGTTTCAACCTTTTCCGCGTCGTGACCTTGACTAGTGGTACCTCCATAGCTGTAAGCTTGGCAAAACATCCGATACAACGGAACGGCTGCATAGCTTAGGCCGACGGTTAGCACACCGGCAGCAGCTACATAATATACTGTCGATCGTATTTTAAACTTTCGTTCCGAGTCTATTCTTTTCCCATTAAACCATCGTACCGGTGCGCCTGTTAACGAAGAACGACTAGGTCTGGTAAAAGCATTTGTAATTGAAGATCTACAGGCAGTGCGCACGATATTTGTCAACATTTTATTATGAAACTCTTGCAACACAATATTTGCTATGGCGTATTTTACTTCCTAGTTCATTCTACACGTATGTTTTATAACATTTTCCGTTACCAATTTACACTTTTTGCGAAACTAAACTTTTGTTGATGTTTTATGTTGTTATGTCATTTCACAGCTGATTTCGCTTTTCGCCCGAACCCTCAACGAAACGTCAAAATTCGTGTGCCTAGTGAGGTGAATTGGATGCACAGTGGGATTGTTATGCAAATTTGAATTTGTTATCTTTGCTTTTCTGAGTGTCAGTTGCATATATTGCTCAGCTTTTCAATAAAAATCACTGTTTTTTCTGTTTCCTTATTAAGTAATGATAGAATTAGTTTATTAAAAAATCATGTTATTTATGTTTTGCATTTTCAGTTACACGAGTGCTTAACACATCGGGACGTTTAACTACAAGCCGTTTCTATGGCAACAAATATTATTCAACAAACTTTTTACTATCCTGAACTTGTCGTACTGTAGCATCGTTCCGATACAAACTCAGTTCCGAGGAAAATCAGAGCAAAATAATAATGAATTTCGACCTCGACGATCCACTAGAAGGATTGCTAAGTGATGGCAGTAATGATAGCTTGTTTGGAAATGAAACCACCAAAAAACAGCCAACGAAAGCCATCAAACCCGGTAAGATGGAGGATTTATTCGGTATAAAAACGGACCCTGCAAAAGGTACTTTGATTACCAAACCCGTAGAACAATCTTCTGGTTCTGCGACGGAAAAAGTGCAACCTGCATCTTTGGATTACACGAAACCTTCCGCTTCTGCTACCAACCAACCATCGAGCCTAACCAGCGTTCAGGGCAGGAAGACAGACTCCCTGGCTAATAAGCCTGCTAGCACTACTGCATCGAACAAGCCGAGTACTCCACAGAAGAAGGAAATTTCATTTGACGATAGTGACCTGTTGGCAGATCTGGGTTTCGACCCTAAAAAACCCAGATCTAAATCTAGCATTCTCGACGACATTCTAGGTGGCACGCTGACGGCATCGACCAAGGAAATACCACCAAAAAGTGTTATCAGTAAACCTAGACAAAGCCTTACTACGACGCTAGAAGAACCTCCCAGTACTGCAAAAACCACATCTCGTCAAACAATTGAAATTTCGGATAATCCGCAACCTGAAAGTACAGTCACAGGAAGCTACGCACCAAGCGGCAACAGTGTCCCGAGTTCCGGTGCAATGCCTAAGAGAAGTGGACGTCGAAAGTCTTCGGTTTCTATGTTGAACGATCCGTTGGGACTGTTTGGTACTAATGCCGAGGAAAAGCCTTCCCGTTCTGAAGCGAAGCAACAAAAGAAGGGAGGTGCTGATTGGTTGGGTTTAAACGATGACACAGCAACGAAGGAAATGGATCCCATCCCAGTTCCTGCCGCAACACTACCCAAGCAACGGGAATCCATTCCAGCAAAGGTATCACTAGCTCCAGTTCCTCAACAGCAAGATGTTAGCGTGCAGGTTATTGCTCCGCCAAAGCAAAATAAGCTTCCATCGCCTACTAAGACGCCGGTTCTTCTTTCGCAAAGCGTTCAGCCCAGTTCGATAATACCCGACCCACAAACTATTACCAATACGCTACAGCTTGTAGAGGCGGAAGCACAAAGTGCAATCACAACAATGCACCAGCAAGAGTTTCAGCTCTCCGTGGCCAGTCAAATGAAGTCACAGGAGCAAGCATTAATCGATATGCAACAGAAACAACAAGCTATTCTGAAGAGGCAGGAAGCACAGTTTAACGAATTGCTTCACAAACAAATGCAACGCCACAACGCCCTTGAAGACGTGTTGGCTAAACAACAGCAAAGAATAAATGCGAACATTCAGCTCATAATGAGCCAACCAGCTGCTATGCCCATCAACCCATTCGTGGGCGATCGAAATATTGCCGAAAATACCGATAATGATCCCCAACAAGTTTCGGATAAAAATTCGATCGAAAAGGTGGAACTACAAACCGATGTAAAGCGACTGGAAATGGAAAAACTACGATTGGAAGATATGATTTCGAATCTTTCGGCAAACCATGAGCAAGAACTGTCTATACTCGAGTCAAGCTACAAAAAACAAATGGCCTTCCTGGAAGATAGTCTTCGGATCATGGAAGCAAGGCTGAAACACGACAATAAGCAATTGGAAGAATTTTACCAGGCTAAAATAAATTTTGTCGAACAAGAGCAGCAAAAGCTCGTCAAAGAGCACGAAGCAAAGGTACAGTCGATGGAAGAACAGCACCGCAAAGTGATCGAACAGCTTAAGCAAGGTTATGAAGAAAGTCTGGAACAGTTACGGCAGGATCATCGCGAAATGATCACCACCATACGGGAATCCAAAATGTTGGAATTTTCCGTCGTGCAGGAAAATCAATCTTACTTAAGTACGCTCAAAAGTGCCTCCAGCTATTTAGAGAATGCATCCGGAGATCTGCAGCAGCTGCGAGACACACTGCAGGATCAAATCGAGTTTTCACAAAAGGAAAAAGAGCTCCTGTTGAAGCAGCGTGAAAAGCAACTTAAGGATCAGCAAAGACTACTCGAACGTACCCGAGAGGCTGCTGCCGAAGAGAACATCCGACTGCTTAACTTGGTGGAAATGCTCGAGAGTAAAGTTACCGAGATGACGAAGGTACGATACTTTTCAAATGTGATTGGCTCTCTACTCATCCCATTGTTACTTTACAGATATCGTCCGAAGAGCGATGGGAATATCAGCAGAAGTGTATCAAGCTAGAAGCAGAAAAGCAAAGTTTGGACAAAGAAAAGCAGTTTCTTCGCGAACGACACGAGCGAGAAGAGTCTCGTATCGCTGAGCTCAAGCGAACACAGCAAGAGGATCACGCTCGTATGATGGATAAGGTGACACAGGAACGGCAAACACTATTGGAGGAAAAAGCCAAGCTAGAAACAATGGCTCAACTAGCATCCGGTACTGGTTCTACATTTGGTACCGGTACGTCCCGTGCTGAAGTGGATGCCGCCCTGAAGGTGGCTGAGGAGGCCGCACGACAAGCCGACACAGAGAAGGAGCGCTATCTTCAGCTACAGCGTCAGCTTGAATCGAAACGTCGTGAGATGCAGACACGTGAAAGCAAGCTACGGGAAGCTAAAGATGAATTGGAGACCGCCATTGATAGAGCTGCCCAAAGGGAGCGTCACGCAGAAACCGTCTATCGCAGTCTACGCAAATCGGAGCAAAACATACAGCTAAAGATGCAATTGATTCAGCGACAGTTTCGTGAAGTGTCCGAGCGCGAGGATCGTTTGGCTAAGGAAAAGATCGAATTTAGTAAGGAACGTTTGGAGCTACAGGCGGCTAGACGGAAGCTGCTTCAGACACGTTGCAGTCTCTGCAAGATTGGCGACAAGTCACAGGAAATTGGGGACTTGCTCACGACCAATACGGATTCCGTGGCTGATGATTTGAAACTGGAGGCAAACTTTGCCGAAATGCAAAACCGCTTGGATTACACGGGTGTGAAGTTGGATCAATTTTTCGACAATGACGTTGATCGTCAAATGAAGCTTTTCTTCGAACGAAACCAGATAGAGGAGGGTAACGATGCTGAGTTGTCGGACAACCAGCGAAGACATCGGAAAATTGATAGTGATTTGGCGCTACTGAATTTTGATGCCCTTTTCCCACAATTACGTTCGAACGAGGGACCAGATCATAGTCACATAGTTACATCGTAAGAGTGTATAAGAAAAATATATATATTTTCAAATTTTAGAACTACGATGCATTTTAAGGAATGGAATTTTTTATCGCTCTTCGTCGTCGCACAGCTTCTTTGGTCTGCATCAATAATTGGGATGCCACATTTCGTGTTACGCGACACATTTCACCAAAATTTGTAAAGCTGTAGTCAATGGTAGACGTTTTAGTAATCCATCCGTAGTGGTTCCAAAGCCGTTCGAAACCGCCCGGAACGAACGAGTTGCATGCTCTGTACACGTAAGACATGACACCGACGAGTTGCGGTTTTCCATTCTCGATAACCACCAGTGGGCCTCCAACGTTTCCCTGGAAAAACAAAATACTCTCACTGCTTTGTGTCCCACGGCATGCATGTTACGGTAGTACAATACCGTGCAGATGCTTCCAGTTCCGTTGGTGTAGATGCACAACCGGGTGTCATACACCAACTCCTGCAAATCCCAAGGACTCAGCAGCTCTTTACACTCATCATTTGATATTGCACGTGCGTCTAGCTTTTGAAGCTTCTCCTTGTACTCATCCTGTGCGGCAGTATCCTGAGTTGGAAATAGTTATCAAGCATTAAAGTGTATGTGGACCTTGGGTAATGTGTTAGTTACCTTTTCGGCACCCCAATCCGTGTACATTACTACACTGCCTGCCGGAATAGAACCTTTGAAAATAGCAACGGGCTGCACGAATTCGTTAAATTCAATATACTCAAGCGTACGAACCAAAGCCACATCGTTACGTGCAGCTTCGAAATCGAAAGATGGATGATACGTGTACGAATATATAGACCGAAACTGATCATCTGCCTTAGATCTGAGTTCCACCTGTCCTACACGAATCCGCGCCAATCTAGATAACGGTTGCTCCGGATAAGTTCGCAACAGCTTCCATATGAACGAGGCTTGCGTTATGATGTAGCGTACGTTCAGTATGGCACCACTACCTAAATGGCGATCCTGTTCAATATATCGAAACGACACTTGATACGGCACTTCCCACTGTTCCATCACATCCGTACCCGATGCCATCCTTTTGTCACGAATAGCTTGCGAAGATGCTGCACAGAAAAAGGAGGGTTTGTATCAAATCAGTAATAAAAAACCACGATTGGTTTAATATATTCCTCAGTACCTGCAAAAATGCAGATTAACGTTGCACGCAGGAACACTCTTAACCAGCGTCCCATTCTGATGGGTGGACGATGCGCTAATGAGTACACGCACTGTACACAACGATTTCATGAAATTGTCGGTCGAATTATCATCGATATTTGCATTCCAGCTATGCACTCAATCATTGACGTATCGTATTGTCACGCATGTACTTTTCACCTGAAGTCAAATGATAAGCGAATGATAAATATCGACAAAACACTGGTAACACAAAATGTGAGTTGTTTGACTAACGATAACATGAGCATTATCAATTGATCAATTAGCTGACACCATCAACCATAACATAACTATACACACCTTTGAAATGAATCGTCTCCTACTGTGAATATCACAATAACGCTGTAGCATTCCCAATGGAGTGATACATTTGCGAACCAACTGCTTCTATACGTATGCTTGTAAGTATTTTTATTTCTGCTTCTAAGTAGTAATACAGTTGGGTTTTGTTGAATTAGTAGAACGCTATTTTGGCATCCATGCTGTTAAAAGAGAGTGTGCTTGTAGATCGCTCCCTAACATCTTGCACAAACCTCTCCGAAAACGTTCGCTTTCTCTCCCTGCTTGTCCAACTTTAATTCCTATCAACTTCATATCATTCTATGCTCCAGTCGTCACGAATGATAAAAACAAACTTCAGAAACATACTCGTCAGAGCATCTTTTGCCCCGCAGTAACGATAACTTGCTCACGAAATAGTCGCAGTTAGTTATTCTCTGTAAATAGCAGTATCTTCCAAATATGTTTTGTTAATATGCGTGTGTGTGTTTTAAACTGAACTTGCTCCCTGACATAGTTATAACGCACGATTGTCGGGAAGCTACCTAAAAACAATTTTATCAAAAACTGTCACACCTTGTTTGAGTCTTTCTTACTATGAATCGTTGTTCGCTGCAACTACAATAAACGAGCAGTCCTGTATGATTACACAAACCCAACCGAAAAACTTTGCATAGCTAAACCATCATTCTACGGGAATAATTTAAAACACGGACTTGACGTTAGACTGATTTAAGCATTGCTTCTTTCTTAATTTTAAATTTAACCATCCTTCTTGGCCACTCGGTTGCTCGTTTACGAACTACCCTGCTGCACACGCATAACAATAGTTTACAACGTTCACATAAAAAGGATTCGAAACATAGTCTACGTTTGAAGGCTACTGTTGAGTTATCACGATTCTGGTAAGTGCTTACTGCAAAGCTGCACAGATGCATGCAAGGCTATTTTTGATGTGCAAATTTATGCTTGGGACCTCGGGGCTACCCTTTTGTTCGAATGCTAAACGAGCAAACGTTATGGAGGGACGTACTTATTCTTTTCGGACAATACCGATGTGTACCAGCAGTATCACGACGAGCATTTTAGTATGATAAATAAACAGCGATTGTTTCTTTACACTCGAACTAACAAATTATTTACTCCTTCCGGTCATTTGTTTAGCAATATCTAAGAAATTATAAACTAACAAGCTACGGCTGGATCAATTTGTTTGTGTAATTTCTTAATGTAGTCAGTTATATAAAAACACTATATTGCTTGTTTTTTCTATCCTTCCTAGACGTTACTCAAATGTTAACGCGTTCTCCTAAACCCTGACTTCTACATCCTCTGCGCCTTTTAACGATCATTCTTTCGCTCTAACAACACCGATGTGCATGTTTGGTTGATTGTAAAATGCGAATGTAATTTACAATAAGGGAACCGACTGCACAACCGATCCGTTCCAAACCCAGTTCAAGCGGCTTTCACTTCCAGCAGCTGCGGATAGTTTTCCACTACGTTTAACAGCATCGTGTCGATGTAATGCTTCAGTCGTCGGTTTTCGTCTTCTTTTTCCTGGAATGCCACCTGTAGCTGTAAATGAGTAAAAAACACGCATTTTCAATATCAAATGAACAAGCTTTTATACAGCTTTGTGGTGAGAAAGATTTAGAACCAGCACCAGTATAAAACACAAAGACTGCGAAACGAATTTGAAGCACACTTAACACAGATTAGTTTGCAACCAGACAGCATTGTAAGGCATTAGTAATAAAAGAGTCGCAATTCGATGATAGTTCTTGTAGCGTTGATATTAATATACTTTTACAAGACATGATAAATAAGAAAATACTTTTTTTGTTTTATCTTCAATAAAATAATCCTTTTAATGAAAACAAATAGCATATTTACAATAGAAGCAAATACACAACAAATCTTCCTTATATGATGGTAGTTAATGAATACGTTTTGAAGAAAAATGTAAAATGTTAACAAAAAGGTTCCTCTGAAACACATTTACAATTTTTGCAGAAATTTAATTTTTTTGTTTGTTATTGTATGACTGCCTTGCCGTGTTAGACAACATATTTAATTAATAAAAAGATCATCACACAATAGATTAATTTTTTTTAGCTAAATATTTACAGCTTTCAAAACGTTCTCTTTCCACGCAAGCAATGTATTTGTTCCTATTATAAGATCCTAATAATTGATAACAATGTGCTATGTTATTATACAAAGGGTACAAAGTAGCAAATCAGAATATTTCACTTTTAATAATCAACGCAAACAAACATCAATAAATGTTAATACATTCACACGCTGGTAGGTCTGCAAACTATAATACCACAACCACACCCAAAGCCAATGTTAGTGCAAATAGAGAATGAAACAATCCGATAAATTAAAGACAACAAAACACAATCCCCGCTTTATAAGTACGAATAAAAGATTTCCATTTGGTCGCGAAACATTAAATGGATCAGAGGAGCAGTAAAAAGAAAAAAAGAAAAAGTGCACGCCATCATTACCGTCAAACTAACCTGTGTTAATGACGCTAAAGTGGTCGAATCAACGGTATCCTGTGAAGGGGGGCAAAAAGAAGAAGATACAGAAGCGTGACAAAATGGAAATAAACGAATAAATAGACGGTGAGGACCTGACCGACGACGTACAACAGACGGATATTCGGTTCCGGCGAACGAATCCACATAAAGTAGGATAGCGGGCGTGACGCAATGCCACCCTACCATGATGGTGATGATATCTAAGCTAATTTAAGCTCTAGTGATAAGGTTCAAGACACATCGTGATCGAACATGGAGAAACAAAAACACAACACCCTAACCATCCATGGATGTAGAAAAGCAACCTTTTCTTCACCCGTACGACAACGCAACTCGACCGGTATGTAGGCGCTGGATTTGTTGTATTACCTGATTCTGGCTCATGGCTTCTAGCTCTTGGGCCAAACTGTTCGATGTGCCGTTCAGCAGATTGCGCCCTTCTTCAATGCTGCGAGTCAGCATCATGGCCTGCAGTTCTTCGTTCGCTTCCTCGAGCGATTTATTTTTCTGACGCAATTCGTCCATTTCCTGATGCAGCTCCTCGAGTCGAAGAGACTCTGGTGAAGTCGTGGGCAACGCGGGCCCACGCTCAGAACGAAGCCGTTCGCACTCTTTACCCAGCTCTACCATCAGTTCCTCGGCCGCAAGCTTATCAGCTCTATGTCTGTAAAGGAAAGAGAACCAATGATCGCACCATACTTACAGCATAGAAACAACCTTGACTGTTTATCAGTGACAAACACACTTACTTCTTCTCTTCCGCTCTCGCCTCTACGAGATCCTGCTGCGAGATCATCAGCGAATCGCGGGCTTTCTCTAGCTTCTCTTCTGTCGCATGCAGATCGGCCGCCTGTTTGTCACTCTGCAGACGCAATCGCTGAATCTCCTCGCGCAGCCCGGTCACTTCCATCTCCATCGTACGTATCCGGATCTGGCAGTTTTCATTCTGCAGCTTTGCCTCCCGCTCGACACGGGCCAATAGCTCCCGGTGACGCTTTTGTTCTTCGGCCAATCGTTCTTCCGCTCGCAGCTCAGTCTGCAACAACAAATGCACAGTTTTTAAATTAATACAATTTTACAATGCGTACAATGCCACCAATGGTCGATCAAGCAACCGGATGGAGCGGAATCGCCCTTGGGTGGGGCCATCCGCTTCCGGCTTGATCGGCATGACCATTCATGCGACAAACGAGCAATCGAATCAAAGGCACAAATGGTTGTATTGAGTGGTTCCTCGCCACCATTCCAATTTCCAGAACAATTTTACGCGATTGTGTTTGTGTAACGAATATAATGAAGAAAAAAATAACATGCAAAATTTAGGTGCGATTCAATTTAGTTGTATGCAACTCGTCATTTGTAGCATGAAGTATTCATCAAGTAAAACATACATTCATTGTATGTCAATGAACTTCAGCAATGTTAACAACATAAATGCTCATAATACACGTAACCACAACACAAACAGATTGTGTTACCATGCAATGCATACGACAAGTTAATCTTACACAACTGAGTATGAATATTCAATTTCATTTCACCCCTTTTTCTTCAACGATCTTTTATTATTAGTAAGCCTCGAGGCGATAGTATCATCCATGTCTATGCCGCCATCACCGAAAAAGGGCTGAGGCGGTGAATTGCTAATCTATACCTTTATTTAATTTTCCCTGATGGGTAGTTAGGCATTTTTACCCATTATGAACATTTCTTTCCTTCATGCGTGGCGTACGTTTGCTTGCTCACTGCCGTACAGAGCTCTACGTCATTTCCTTCAACATTTTCTTTGAATTTTAATTAAAACAACATATCGCTGGCAAAGATTTTAAATTAAACAATCGTCGACATATTGTGTAAGCAAAGATTCAACTTTTAAAGATATTCAGTTTCATAGCGTCGTAGCCTATTTCGAGTATTGATAGTCCAAGATATATAAACATACAAAACGCCAAATTGATAGGTAGCTGGTACGTTACTGTTTATAATAAAACAATGTGAATATGAGCCAGTCCGGTACACCAATATTATATCTTACCTCTCTCAACTGTTCTTCCAGCATGTGATAACGAGCCTGAAGAACGGCATATTCCGTTTTGGTTCTACTCGTACGATCGTCGACATTGCTCTGGGTATCTGCCAGATTGGTGACTTGCCGTTGTAGTATTTCGAGCTGCAAATACATCCGAAAAAGAAAACATTCGCGTTAAAACGTATCAAATGATGTCTATTAGCAATACTTTTAAAAAAATATGATGAATCATTCGCCGATGGATCTACGCAAACTCAAACATCCAACTACCTTAGGTTGAAGACCTTTGTCTTATGTCTTATAAGAATAGCAGGTTTAAAAATATTCGCAACATCCTTATTTGCAACACGTCATATGTAAGATGTGTAAGACGTACATGCTTGCCAAAAATATCGCAACTATTTTACTTTTTTACACTGTTCTTTGGTGTCCTTTTTTCTCCCCTCCATTGTAACAGCGTTTACTTACTTGTTCGTTTAAATTATCACATAAGTCGGTCTTGATTAGATCGCTCATTTTACTGCTACTGTTGCTCGATTTTAAAATGTACTTATTGCCCAGCTCCGGATTGTCGTTGATCAGCTTTAGATTATTGTTGATCAGGTTGTTTTTGGCGTTCTTCTCCTCGATCGTACCCGAGCTGATGAGGTTGTTCGTTTTGTTGTTGAGCATTTTGATGTTGAGTATGCCGCCACTCACATTACCATTCGCCGTTATGCTGTTGTTGTTCAGCTGGTACGTCTCGTGCGTATTTCCGTTTTGGTTTGGGTTACCGTATTCGTCCAGGAAAAATCCCGACTGTGGCCCGGACGATGGGAAGTCATTTGGATGCAGGCTGAGGAACGTTTCCTCATCGATCAGCACCGGCTGATCGGGTGGGATGTACCCGTTTAAGCGTAAATCTTCTAGACTAGATGAAGACGTGCGCGACTGCTTGTCGAGCGACGTGTTGCCGATCATGCTGCTGCTGCAACTACCATTTACAGCATTCATCGGAACAACAACGGTGGGACCAACGAACTCAAACTGACCCTGCCACATGTCGTAGTCCAGATCCAGGCTGTCCGGTTGGCTGGTGGACGAGGGCGTCGTGGCCGATGTCGGTGTCGTCGACAGGTAGTCGACTTTCTTCGTGGTAGTCATCATTTTGAGCGGAGAAAGTTTGTCACTAAGTCGGTGCCAATTCATTGGGCTGGCAGCGATCGGTCATTATTTACACAGTACCGTCACAGCAAAAGGCTTCGTGTGCCTTTACCGTTTCAACTGTTACCGAACACTAATTGCACTACTCTAATTAATTATTATAAACATTTGCACGCATACGCACACCTCTGGATGATCTGTTTAAATATAATAACGATGATGCTATTATAGACAATGACAATTATGCCATTTTATACACTTTCTGTTTTGTTGAAGCAGCTAATAGTGTTGTTTATGAATATGCATTAATCCTATTTGATAAGTATCCAGTATTTAACCATTAATCAACAAGAATAGATTTTGTACTCCAAACGTTACGTACACTGTACGAAAAATAAGTTCCTAATCGTATAGTACGATGATCTCTTCTTGCCGAATAATCTTCTCTCATAAGTGAAGACGCCCAAAACACTGCACATATAGTAATAAAATTAACGAACCGACTCAAATTTCATTCGCTACCCAATCGGACAGAAAATGGATTGTTGGAAAAAGATTTATCATCACACACGCACACACACTTTATCATGCATTGTCTGCTCCGTTTCTGTCTAGCTCCATGATTCGTTTCACTGTATCGGAAGTAATTTTGGTGATAAATCAACATTCACTTGACATCCGTCGCTCTCCAATGCGCACGCAGAAACTGGGTTAATGAACTTTCAAACCTGTATGTTCCATGTAAACCTTCCAATTTCTCAAACTACGTTGACTTAGCAAATGTAGCGATACTGATTAAACATGTAGCGTACGGTGGTGTTAATGGATCATGATGTAGTCATATTTAATATCATGGATATATCAATTTTGAATAGATTTAATGTTTTATTTTACGCATCAAATATCAATATGTTGATATAATATCAAAACAATTCGGATATGGCGTTTAAAAAAAACAGCACAATACTTTTTACATTTTTTCATCAAAATTTCATAAACGCATTACTGGTGCGAACAAATTGGATATTCTTTTTCCAATTGTTACATTTATCTGACTCATTCACGAACGTTTCGACACCTGCACCGATGATGTCTGGCATAAATTAATTGTCTATGGCAACAACATTGCTCGATTATTGCATGCCAGTGGATCGCGGTACATTTCTTAATAATGAATTTTCGGTCTATGTTCAATTAGTGTTTCGTTCACAATAATTATGTCCATTACATTCAAGCAGTCCACTCAACCGATGCATTGGCGCAAAAAAAAAACTTAAGAAATCTCAACCATTGAGCTTTATACATTTTTCTCCGTGGCCACAAACTAAAAGTGAAATGTCGCTAAAATTACATGTTTTTTGCCACATTTTTTAAATTAATTTTCGAATTTTAAGAACTGAGAACCATCGCGTTAACTCTGCATCTATTGTTTTAGCTAAATAAATAACCTTATAGGTTACGTATAACTCTGCAATGTTGATTCTGCCAGGAAATTTCGAATCATATATATCATCATCATTGGTACAGAGCTGTGAGCTACCGAACAACATAACATTGCCTTGACAGTAGAATCTACCTCACAGACAACTGTACCATGAAATGTTTTATTCGTTCCGTTCGCATTCACAGTTACCATAATCGCCTAAACAAGCCACCAAACGAAGGTAGACGCATAAAACAAACCCCTTGCCGAATAGCAAAGCTAGCTTCATCGCTGGAGTTCCTTCGCGTTTTTCTTGAATGGAAAATCAATTTACCACTTGGACTGTGGAGTTGGCTACAGCCATGCAGGAAAGGCAACCGGCATTGTACTACTGTTGGATAACAACGGTTGGTGGGGCCCGTTTATGCTTCGGTTTGTGGTGGGAGTTGTTACTACACGCACATTGAACGAATAACGACCATTCCAGTTGTTTACCCGGATACAACCGGATGTGTTGCTTTTGAATGCTTCATCTTACGCTACATTTTAATGCATAAATAAGAATTTCAAAATTTACTATTTTATTATTGGCAAATGTGACTTCAGCGTTTCGATTAATAATTTCATGTGTATTCGAGCAACTTGCCAAAATTTCCTCTATCGACATAAAACCATCGAAGGGCATCAAATTTTCATTATGTTTTTATGCTAGATGTAGCAATGTCGACCTCATCACTCATTTTGGGTTGATTACCAAGAGAACTAAGATTGAACCACCATTTCTGTTGTGCAAACATTTTTCATTTAAAACAAATCTCCTCTTGCAATCTTTTGACATTTTTTAAATTAGTATCTGTTAATACAGATTCACAATATTTCATCTCTTTCGGTTTATGTCATTAAGTAAAATAATTAAAAAAAATCTTTCAGAAAGAGTAACAGATTATAAAACCTGATCTCTCTGCCAATCTCTAATGTGTGTGCAATGGCAGTAGGAAATTGTTATTCAAATTTCAACACCAAATATCCTATTCTTATCTCATCTTTTTCTGATCATTGGCTTTTTAATTTTCTACATTCAACAAACTGCTCGCAAACGTTCAGTCAATGATTGATGAAATATAATGCGATTTACTTTCGCTGACCGCCACCCGCCAGCATACAGTTTTTTTTTTTTACTTTCACTTCATGGTTAGTTGTTGCAATCATCAAACATGTTGCATCTGCCTAGATCTAATATTAGATGCCGGAATCTTTTATTTGCCCAATGTCGATCGGTTCCGGACCAAAGCGCTGTTTGGTGTCGTATCGACGATCCGTTTCGGTATTTTCAACGCGCTCAAGTACAGTTGTTCAATTTCCGTTAAACAAACCATTGCATTCACCGATTCCGTACGAGTACGGGCTACGAATTGTGGTACATGCAGCGAAGATCCCACCCTCAATACCCTTCACCTTCAGTAACAGCTTGCGCCCAAGGAAAGCCCAGCCATTCGAATGGACTGGTTTCATGAATAATAAATCTCTTTTCGATCGTACATTCGTTGGTTTGGTGTGTTCCCTCTGCTTCTCGTCATGGTTTAGAGCTGCACGTTCAACTAAACCTTAAATCCGTTCACGCTGCTTCTGTTTTTGGAACGCACTGGATAGAAACTAGATCGAAAAACAATGACCCCACGGCTATGCTCAGTACTGCTGCCCTCGAAGAGGTACCTCACTGCGACTATTATTGATCATTGCATTACATCATGCTGGTCGATTGGACGAACCCAATCCAGATACCTTCTTTACTTTTGGTTTAGTTTTCTTCGATGATCTTTTACCAAACACTACACCGATGTTCGATGCAACCATCAATAATGCCCGGAACCAATAGCTCTTGTCAATCTTAATTCAAGTTAACGGAGACATTCCGACTCCCGACAGGGAGATCTAGATTCTCTGCTACTACTGCAGTCGAAGGCGAATATCTTTCAATACAAATAGTACAGAAAAAAACAACTGCCGCAATTTACATTCCACCGAACACCAAAACATAAACAAGGTCCATACATCACTTCAATTAAAACAATTGGCCTGGCGGCACGTGTCGAAAGATTTTCGTATCGCCTTTTCTGGATGTTTTGTTTTCTGTTGAAGCTAAAAAAAAGACAGTCCACTGCAACACGATGGAAAATGAAGCAACTGTTTGCGAGAAAATTAAATGTCTTGCTAACGAATGGTTGCGAGTGGAAGGTTGCATCGTGTATCAACATACGTATGCAATTCCCGTTCCAACTTCGAATGGCCATCGGCCCTTTAGAAACAAACCGTTTTCAAAGTAAAGCAAGTCTTTACACATTCACCATAAACGTTGAATTTTCGTTGATGTTTCGTCAAGAATAAGGGTAGGAGTCACCAAGAGTCATTGATCAAAGTCAAATTCATTAAAACAATATTTCAAATACTTGGAAGCGTTATTGGTGGTGCCAGAGATGATCACCGATTGTAGGGAAAAAAACATTGAAACGATTGATAACAAATGTCGTACATTCAAGGTTCGAATCATCAGCTGATCCCAGCGTGATAACCATGTTCAACACAAGTTGATCGTTTTATTCACTTTTCTAGTATTTCATAAGATCAAAATAATAGTAACATTTAGTTCAACACAAGTAATATACAAAGATTAGACGCCATAATGCTACTACATTACAGTGCATATCATTTACTTGATAAGCTTTTCTAACTTCATAAAATTCATGCATAAATTTAAAAAAATTATACCGGGTACCTCAAAGAGAAAGCTTAGGGAAAAATACACACAGCTTAACTTCGAAGTCGAAAGCGAGAATTACGGCGTTTTATACCTTTATGCAAAACAACACCATCAACAAATTATCGACACTGTTTAATGCCTGCCGTAGTACACTTTTTTCCTGAGGTCAATTGAATTGGAGCTTACGCAAAGTTTGTTATGCAAATGGTGCAGCGCACGGTGCAATTGCCCTGGTGCAACCTCCTTCGATATATTTGCACGAAGCACACCATCCCAACAGCACCGAACGTTGTACACCCCAACACATCCATCACTGGAAGCGAACGGTACAACGATAAACGAAAGGAAAATTTCCTGCTCCAATGCTGAAAAAGCAAAATAAACAGTCGTGCTATGCTTGGCATGCAGGAGATGCAAAGATAGAAGACATATGACCAACTGGTACACGGTTGCTACCAACGCGATCGTCTACACTGCGAATTGTTATTACTGTGGTGCCCCCGCGCTGGAATGATTATATACTGGTCTTTTGAATGCACCGGAAACTGTAGGCGTCTGTCGGTAGATGCATGATTGTGCTAGTATACATCAACAGAAGCTTGCCTCCAGTCGAGAAAAGCTTGTCTAATTTTCTGCAAGGGGTTGCTTACTGAAATATAAATAACTAACTGCCAAAAATTAGACTTTTAAGCATAAAAATTAAACATATAAACCAAATTAAAAAAAAACTAGTGACATTAATCAACTAAACATGAAACTCTAACATGAACATCTATAAAATACAATTCAGAGATTAATATAACATGGTAAGTAAAATGTGTTTTCTACAATCCGGTTCATGATTGCACTCAATTTTATTTCTATCCTTGGGATCGCTCATATCTTAAGCTAGTTTTTTTTTTGTACGCGTTTTGACCTTTGGCGATTATTTGCTGTAAGCGCTCCTTACAAACTAGCAAACCAGTTAAGCCTGAGAATCGAGCATTATGGCATTTTCCTAAGCCATAATATAATGTTCAAGCTACTCGAAACACATTTTTTCCGAATACAAAACATTTTTTTTAGCAGGCCTGACTCAGATTAGACCATATTTCCCAGATTTCACACGTTCAAGATACGTTTGTTGAAAAAGACAATTGAATTTAAATTACATAAAGTTTACACAAAAGTTTCAAGATAAAACGACAAGAATTTTGAAGGTTTACCATAATGATAGATTAATAGAACCAAGATTATATTCGATATGACTTCAAGTATGTTAAATGCCCTTTTTCGTATTGCAAATAAGCAAAACCAAGGGATTTTTAAATGGTTTACCATTGTTTCAATTTTTTATATAATCAAAATATTATATTTTTTACTCAAAATATGCTGCTTTTGTTGGCGATCTTTAGTGTTTGCATACTTGACATTCGAGGAACTTGGAAATGAAACCGGAACTAAAAATAACCCTTGTGAACCTAAGTAACATGCGGGCGCCTCCGGAATCAAATAAGATGAAAGAAATGAGGATGCCACGCATCAAAACCGTCACCATCATCAATAGTTGAGAAATGCACGCCCTATCAACATGCATCTGTTTTTAAAATTCTCCCTGGTGCGATGAATGCAACATCCGTCCCACAATCAACGATTCGGGCGACAATTTATACGCTCATCAACTGTCTGGCCTCCCCTGCAGCAATATCACCTTCATGCAACAACATCGCAGATTTCATTCAAAGCTTAGCGTCCATAAAAGAAGATAAAACTATCTCCCGCGGCGCATCAAACGGCGCACATAAATAGCAGTGACGACCAGGTTTCAAGAAGCGGTCCATTTTTTCGACGACTGCATACAAATCAGCGGTGCAGTAACATAACAAGCGTTTCAAACGTTCGGCAATGATTGTGACACCGGCAAATCCCATGTCGCGCTTCAGACGGTTTCGTGTTGGAAATGGCAACAGATGTTGAACTTCCGTTGAGGTCGTGAGACATATTTACCACACTGCGATGTTTTGTCAACAATAGTGACATAGAGTAATGCTGCATGTTGCTCCCGTCTTGTGAAATGTTGGCAAACTAATGCATTCAAAATGAACTAGGTATGAGAACAAAATTCAAATAAGACGTACTTCAATGAAACACTTCTAACCAAAAATAAACACTTTCTATGCACTATTCACGAACTTGAGGCGTTCTAGACTAATTACAAATAGGGGAAACATAACAAATCTACCAAAACATTTGCATAATTTGAGCACAAACATCACAAGGCGGAGGAACACAATGGCCTCACAGACTTACGAACAAAGACACATCGGGAAGACAAATGATGACATTCATGAGCGAAACATCAGCTGCTCATCTTCCGTCGTTGAACCAAAGCCTATAAAACTGCAATCAAGGATAGATCCCTGCCAGTGAACCAAACCATATGTTCGCATAAACTACCACTGATTATAGGCACCGAGAAGATATTACCTAATGTCTTATGTTTCGAGAGGAAAGGTGCGACACTTTCGTACCACTGTCTCGTACACTGTACTCTTGCCGCCTTCTGTTGTTTTGTTACACTAACCCAATGCACCATTAAAACTCCTTACATTACAACGACCATGTCTCGATTGGAGACAGTGGAGCAAAGAGAAGAAAAACATTACATAATCCTACCTTCAGGTGTGATTGATCGCTTCACAATATGTTTCCAAAAGCTACGGTCGATACGGCTACAGGAGGATTTAGATTACTTCGTTGAAGGCATGTTTTCTCTTTTGCCATGAACCCGACATAACATCAAAGAGTTGCGCTGTCCCATGTTCAATGTTCACCCTTGAGCAAAACGCTCTCCTTGGAAGTTGGTGAGCTACAAATCCTATTTGATCTGATCTCTGATCATTACCTAATCATAGGCTTGAAAGATGTTTTCCGGAACAGAAACAAACTAACCCTTTGGACCAAAGTGTGGAAAATGTAAGCAATGTACGTTCTCTCCACACCTTCACTTTTGTTTATTTAAAGCTCTGTAACGTTGCGGCTATGGTCATAGGGTATATGAACGAAACACAGAAGTGAAATCCTAATCAAACACCATTGCAATAAGCAGATCTATTAGACTTAGCTTCAAATATTGTGCTGCGCTAATTGAAAGAATTTGTCGACGATATACACCAGTGAGTAGCAGCGATGGTATTGCACAAGGTCCTCGACTCGGCAGTCAAACGACCTTCGTTAATTGTACACCAAATTTAATAAACCATTTGGAACAGACAATTTACCCTCTTCCTACTGCTGCCCAAATCTGACCTGAATCACCTGATTTCCAAACTTTCCACTTCATAAAACCCTCCCACCGGTATAACCTCTACTCCAACAACGATCTTGCCTATCTAAAGGCAACCATTATTCGCCACCAGTTTCGAGACCGTGAATATCCTCACCCAAGGAAAACGCACACGGAAACACTTCAATTTCGGACGATTTTCGCTTTACACCTCAATTAGTGCTCTGCATGAGCGATTTGTGTCAGCAGATGTGGTGTGGTGTGTAGACTTACGGCCCAAGTTACAACCGGTCAAATCAATCTGCCGGATCTTTCCAGGCTCGAATTTCATCCACCGATAGATCATTTCATTACAACGACTGCCGGCGAATGGTTCCAACTTAACTTTTTTTTTGCTGGCGATCTCATTTGCAATGCGCACCAACGGCGAAGAATCGTGTTTTGCCAGCACACTTAACACCAATCAATGGAATGTCTTTTTTGCGACTCCAAAATAACCGCTCGAAAGGAAAGGCGTGCAAATTGACACCCAACGATTGTTCCCAAGCAGGAAAGGAAGGATCGATTGAGTACAGTAATTTGAATTTCAATACGAGCACGGTGCAGTAGAAAGGCAGGTTATTCAATCGACTGCAGCGATGGGGCTTTTCTCGTGTATTTTCCTCCGTCAGATCATTTACTGTTTTTGCGATTTATTTACTTCCGCACGATGTAATGGAAATATTTTTACTCAAAAGCAACAGATTTGGACGTTTAAAACTAAGGGTTTCTAATAACTCAACGACTCCTCGTTGGTTTATACAACAAAAAGCCAAACGTCAATTTTTATGTCTTTAGTTGTTAAATGAAACGACAGCTATTGACTAATAAACCCTCAACTCACGACATACGGAATGCTACACGCACAACGTCAGCACATGCTTCTCATCAGCAGCTACCAATTCAGGAGCTAATTGAAGTAAATTAGTGCAAGTGAAACGTTGAAGGCCAATTTGAACAAAGCTTAACATGTGCGTGAGAAGCGATACACGAACAACCGGCCCGCATGTACAATATAGCGGTAGAATGTGTTGGGCATCCCGCTCAACTTCTGAAATGGCAGACAGTGCGCGATCTGGAAAAATCATGTTAGAATTTCAACCAGAGCAGAAAGTCTGGCAATCAAGCAGTGCAAATAAAAAGCTCTTCCCGAAGAATTGATCAGAATTGGATGGAAGAATAGCGGTGCACAACCTGCGCTTACACGCCCACGAGATTGCGCAAGCGAGTTATATTCCACTGAACGTACTTTACCTTACCGCACAACTGCTCTGACTTGAGATAACAGATATTTGCAACAGCAAAAAAAAGCACTCCAAATGCCCATGGCCCTTGGTAAAGGAGCGTTGGTTTTATCGCACCACCAAACCGTATCCTAAGTGCGTCACACGTGCCGTGGTGTTATACAGTGTAGTATGTTTTATCGGATGTTTTGGAGCTTTTTTCATGTTACTAATATCATGCTGGTAGTGGCTGTAACGATTAGCGATGCAATTGTTTTACCGCATGTTTAACACACCTTTGCCATGGTCTAGTTACGCGGGGTTGGCAGTTGCCGCACCAGAAAACCCAAACTACCGATTTGATGTGTGCTAAGGAAATGGGTCAACCAACGGAATGGAAGGAAATTGCTTTCATGCTTAAAATTCGTAAGCTCCCATAATACTGACCAAACGGTTGAACAAGGGCGTTGTGGATGTGTTCAAGTGGAGAACCTTTCAGAACCAACTAATATTAATCGGTAGAAGTGTATGGTTGGGATTAAGACATTAGTATTACTTCTTATGACTAACCAGGATTCCAACGCGTCCGATTCGGGACGAACGGGACCATTAAAAATAGCTGAACCCTAACTGTGCAACATTTGTTTTATAAAAGGTTTTAGGCTGTAAAATGTATATAAATGTATACGTTCGGTATCATTCAATCCAAAAACTAGATTTATAGGGAAATTATTTTCGAAATTGAATGAGGTTGTTCAGTCCAATAAAGTATGCTTTTCAATTAATTCTCCAGACTTATTCACTCATGCTCCCAATATGAAGGTATCATAAATCTGTTTTGCTGTTATTACAATTAGAAAATACCGGACAAACACAAAATGACTCGTCTGATGGATCTAGTGTGAATAAACTTTACAATTCTTCGAACGATAATCGGATTGTAAAATTTTCCGCATGATGTTTACGCGTTTCAAATACTTCTACGGATTTGATAACCTCCTTCACCACACGCACATGTCCATGTAGGGCGCCACACGTACAACTGTAAAAATACATCTAAATCGAGTCTTTCTTCAGTCCGTCTTTACAGAGTGAGCGAGAACTGGGATCATACTTCTTAAAAATGTGCATAATCAACTGTGCATAGCAAACCAACGCTATTTGCTCGCGAATGTACAACACTTCCCTTGACCAGCAAACCGGCAACTTGGCCCATCTTGATGGAAGACAATGTCGTAATTGGATGCAGTATATGGCGCGCTAGGTAGATGTGCTAGCCATACTTGTGGTAACATATTCCTTCTGCTTTACACATTCATTCCCACCTTTGCAACAACAACAAAAAGTTCCTGCTTCAAGTTCAAGTAAATTTAAGCGACGTTTTGGTTGGTGACGTTCAAAATCCCAGTGTTCTTCTGTACTCCATTGTTTATTCCCTACTTTATCTCCAACCAACGAAACGAAATCTCTACTTTTTTTAATGTGCCTGGTGTATTGAACCGACGACCATGACTATATATGTTGCCTCCCATTTCTTGTTGTCTGTAATCACTTATGGAAACATTCATTGTTTGCCTGTAACTTACTTTCAAGCTAGATTCTTCCTTAAATGCAAACACAAGTAACTACAACAATAATTCTTCTATTATCGAACTCTGTAGACTTACGAATACCTTAGCCAACGACATAGAATTGTGGAATAGGAGGAACTTTTGTACACAGCTATAAGTAATGGCAACAAAAGCGCTAGTATTTGTATTAACACTGGTTACGCATGACGTAAGTGAGCTGAAATTAGCACTGATGTGAAACCGTCGAACGACCCTCGTATCATCATTCCACGCCAAGCCAAAACACGGCACATCGCGATTATGGACACGGGTAATTACGAACGGAAGAGGGTACACGCTCATATGGTTGGCTTCTATATTAGGAGGTGAATCCATTTACTTTCAGCTATGATTCTTAGCATGTGTGTGTGTGTGTGTTTTGTGGACTGTTGGGTCAACCAAAATTCCATGCCAAACACCGGTAAACGTTTTGCCATGCGTTAACAAATTCATTCCTTTTTCCAGGAATGACCTTGATCACAATGTCTACCGAGTGTCATTGCGGAAATAGAACGCAACGGAACACTGATAAGATTATCTTTTCCCACTCGTATGGGCGGTACGACGGTAATACTTGTCCTCACCAAAATTAAACCTGTTAAACACGAAGCTTCATTCTACAAAACGCTCCAATGGTGAATATCTCTTCCTAGTGTCTCTTCCTATTGTTTTGTTTTTCTTTAGCCTCTCCGTGATTCCAATCTCTTTTCACTGAGAATCACTCAAACGAAACGAATTCTTTCATGCTCCATTGACGACCATCAGCTACAGCCATGGTTCTGTTTTGCTGTTTCTAGAATTCGCGTACGCCACTACTTAGGCAATCATCCATGACCGGTAGCAATGCTTCCACTCTACATAAGCGTGTAAACTATATGGGAAACGACCATATGATTGGTGGTGGATCTGTTGCTTCCATAACCGTAAAGTTCCCGTTGCTTCAAGCACCCATGGATCCAAATGAGGCACTTCTGGGCAGAGTGAGTACAAAAATATAACAGTCCAAAGATTCAACAGAGGTACGTTCTTTCACGCAATCAATCCACCAGTACGCTCGCTCGTGTCAGTACGCCTAATAAAACTAGCCACGACTGTTCTCTAACGAGCACCACCAGTAGTGCTACATTGTAGGGTGAACAACTCGGGCAAGGCCACATGTTTCAACTGGAGTGTGAGAATTGAGAAACCAGTAAAATAACCATTAACAGCACCAATTAGGGACGACAACAGCACCACGATACTGGTACGCCCTTTCGTTCGACAATTGTTTAAATAGAAGAATCTAATCCAAACCCTTTCTCCCGTGGTACTTGACTACACAGGGTTTTCTCGACAAATAACAAAAACTATTGGTAGAAAGCTACCTCAGGGGCAATGCAATCCAGATGCACTTCTGTCAATATCTGGAACGTCAGCATTTTCTCACGACTTTTACGATTTTCAATTTTCCTCTCTTCAAGGTACGTATGTCGACCTTTAAATTCCCAGCACATTTCTATTATTTTTACCCAATCTGTAAGCGAACAGAACAATGTTCTGTTATTTGTGCTCAAAGTGTCCAACCTACTTGAAGGTTCATCACATTCTCAATATGAAATGAGGCGACGTTTCATTTTGAGCTGTGGTGTTTCGATTCCCAAGACTGTGCATGACTAAAGTGATGCTGGTAGTAGTCCAGCTCATCCTGATCGTGTTTCGCTCGAGGAACGCTAACATCAATTCTTTGTCCATTTCAGCGCTCGTCACAGAACCACTCAAACAACCGACGAACAGACGCTGTTACATCTGTATTGTTCACATTTCGGGCGTGTTGCACACATCAAGCAAAAGCGTGAACCGGAACCAGTTTCGTGATTTCGAAACTTCTTATAACTTGCCAAGCGAGATGTTAACTTCAGAAGGTAAGTGTGTCATCGTGCGGCCTTATCATCATTGCTTCGATGAAGCTTACGGTGAACCCCTGTTCGGAACCGATGCGATACGATCCGGTCAGCGCGCAAATGCTCCAATCATCAATAAACTACGTGTTAGACCGACAGAGGACTTTTAGGAGACCCTGCTCCTCGTCGAACGTTTGAGTGTGCGCCACCGTACATAAACCAAAAAGTGATGCCTCACTGTTCACAACACTATCAGCTGCTATTTCAACGCTTTGGCAACCATGTAAAATAACATTTTATTTAATGCCACCGCCGTGCCGCATATGTTATCACTTTCTTATCTCTCCCATAGTCGCACACATTCTCACGGTACACTCTTGCAAACACACACACACGCTGAAATGATCATCAAATGGAGCACACACAAAAAAAAAACAATAACGAAAAAATCGCCACTAGCGTCGAAGAAAGTATTTCGAAAGGAAAGTAAATCACACTATTCATTGTAAAACACGCGCACACATCAAAAAGACAATCGCTCGGCACTCTGGGTGGTGGTGGTGCTTTCGGTACTACTGGGGGTTGGTGGCGAAAAAGAAAAGTGCCATAATTAAGGCTTTGAAACCGAATACATCTCATCCTTCTTCTCACTTGCAAACGGTAACGGATGGTGTGTAGGCTCATAAAGATCGCGAGTAGTTGCAGCTTGGCAGCAAGGGTAGTGAAAAAGATCCGTAAAAATGTTTTAATAACACAATCCAACGCCATACCGAAATAATTGTGGTAAATAATGCACGAACGCAACCGCACACGAACGAAACTCGAATATGCTCTCCGTCGACGATCACGAAAGATTTTTTTTTTTTCATGAACTAATGCCCCACTCATCTTGATACGTACGTTCACACACCACACCAGAAAAGCACACACACACTCAGAGTGCCCCAAGTGCATTCACACGCACTCGAATGCACGATAACAGATCTCTCGGCAAAGATTGTTGATTTTTGGTTTACAAACAAGGTTTCGTAGGTACTGGTCACTGATAAATGAATAAAATAGTTGCAAAATAATTTTACTCTCAAACCAAAACTACGCACCAAAGACCAATGCACGGCACGGACGTTTCGCGAGCAACTGACGTGCTTGACCGCGATCAAAACAATGGAGACCGCGATCGAGAGTTTTGTGATTTTGCGGGACTCTCTTCGCTTTAGCGAGCTCTCTTCTGCGCTCTTTCGCTGCGAGATTTTCTCTCGCCTCGTCCGAAGCAAGCGCGCTACGCATAAATAACTCTCCAACTACCATGGGCCTTTGGAAAACAAAACTGAGCGTACGTATTTGGAATTAGTCTCTCGGAAACCCCTAACATACTGATGAACATAAAACTTAAGCCATTCATCAAGCACAGGCCATGCTAATCAATGAATTATTTGAACAAAAACGATTACAGTAAACACTGCATATTTAGCAGCCGTTGAGGTTGGGTGAGATTATTTTTGTCATAGCGAGGAATACTTCTATGACAATAATATGTAATTTTAACGCACACACATGCACATGCGTAAAGGGCACACAAAGCGTTATCGTCAACATAAGTACAAGCAAGTCAAACTTGAAGAGCAATGCAATTTGACCTTCAATTTAGGAGTTCTCGTAGTCGATTACTTATGCAAACATACTAGATATAAATTTACATATCACTCGAATATGTTTCCTGCTGTTCTTCAACATTTAAACGAGCATTCCATATTCACTCAATGAGAAAAACATACCACAAAATGACAAATAAAACATATCGCGACGCATCAGCTGTTAAACCTCTTAGCTTGAACGATATTCAACGGATTTCAAAATCTTTTTCGTCGGTGAGTGCTGCTTAGTAGTTTAGCTAAATTTAGCTGCTCTTGGTTCGTTGACAAAGAGCTTCACGTAGCAGAAAACCGCCACAGACATGGTTGATGCAAAGATGCAGAGGTATGCAACTACCATGATCAAAACATGCCGCGTGGGATTGTAGTTTACATTTTTACGAGCGAAGTACGCCTTTTCGTAAATAAATAATTAAGTGGATAAAGTTGCGTTGGAACATTAAATTGTATGCTAATTTATGTAATGCATTATTGACCAGTTTTGCTGTTTCTATTAGTACTTTTGTCGAAGGTGCGGTCCCTTAGTAGCACGTAACTAACACCAATACAGATTGTAAGAGTTCGAATGATGGACACATTTATTGAATATTCCTAATTTGAATTTATACGATAAACCAACAAAAAAATATTATATATTTTTTCCGATGTGTTTTCATAACACGTAACTTGCTAAAATAATGATCGATTGCAGTTCATGATAAATTTTATATACGTATCTTCTTCTGTCACTTTGTAGGACAAGGCACTGATTGTTCTATGTAAACGTATCATGTAGCTTAAACATATGGCAGCCATTAGCTAATTTGTTACAGCTGAATTCAATTTGTTTACGCCATCAGTAGTATTCGCCCTTTTCTTTGCCCTCGAAAGTGATGTTCAAACGTGGTGTGTGTGTGTGTGGCAAACCTTATTCTTAATCACAACTACTGCTTCTCGCCATATGTGTAGTCATTCAACACACAACATTTATTATTGTCTGTGAATCATTAGCAATTAGCAAACGGTAAGGGAAAGAAAGGCTTGTGGGGAGCTTCATTTATTCGCAACATAAATGTCAAAGATCACCACAAACTTTTATCAATTTAGAACACGTTACGAATGTCTCCTCGTGCAAGTGTAAGTAAATTAATACCACCACTTTGTGTGATGATCTCATCACCGATAGGGATACCATTCGCCGAACGCCGCGTGCAGCAGCATATTGCTCAACATTCAAGACAATTGTGCCATGACGCAGGTCATGTCGTCCGAACAACAACAACCGCGAAACACAATTCTCATTCTACGCGTGGGTAATCATCTTTCAAGCACTGGTTAAACAGCTTCACATCCCACTAGAAACAAAAAAAAACATCGTTGCTATAACATATACATCTTCAAACAGTACCACACATCTGCAAATGGTGACATTGTTTTACTCAACAGCATTTAGTATCAAGCTGTAGGAGACCTGCTATTTAAATTGATGCTGCAATGCCTATTCAAATTTAGCAGGAGGTCCAACAAACAGTGGACGATTCGGTTTAGAAATCATTTTTCGCAGAGCGAGAAAACAACCATTAGTTTAGTGTTGTTATTCAATCAAAGTGTTTTCTTGCACTCCCTGTGCAAGTAAATGAAACAGCTTGAAGCTCATACCATAACGCCATCATATTAGTTTAATGATAATCGTAAATAGTAGATGAGGTTAGTGTTTCTAGCACAGTAATTTATTTACTAGTTACTCTTACTTCATGCTTAACTTTTGAACTAACGAGTGAAAAGAGGAATATTTTAACGCTTGCTCTGGGTTGTAGTTATATTGTGAAAATCAATGTCTATTATTTAATTTAATTATTTAATAATCATTTTTGTTCGTTTTTTTTTTCAACCCGTAACTTATTATTAAAAACTTAATATTCCGACAATTAGGCGTATTATTAAAAACTTAATATTCCGACAATTATTATTCTTGAGCACAGTAACCAGGCTCGTGATATGGCTTAGAATGTATCTTCCAAATAATGAATCAACGTTGTCCGCGTCTCTCCATACATTTACTATTTGCTTTTGCAAATTTTAATAATTATATGCTTTTTAAAGAAACTAATTGCGATCTAACGTCTAAGTAATGTCAATAGAGGCCTTTCAACCGTCTGTTTATTAATTGCTGTTGCTTTTGTTTATTCATAGCTAACGGCCCCGTAATGGTGAAAGAATGCAAAAAGAAGCATACTCAATGACCATCACCAGATGTTCCAGATGTTCTGCGAAAAAGCTATGGATTATCTAACACAACTAGCAACTGTTTGCTTCCTCATAATTTTTACTCCCTGAAAGGGTTACCTACATTTAGCAAACTATCCAGCCGGAAATAACTTGCGAAAATGATATCAAATGTTTGCAATTACCGTGACAAGATTGTTCATAGCTCATCGTGAAATGAGGCGTTAAAGTGAATTAATTTTACTTCCAACCAAAATAGACCACCTAGAGGGTTGATTCGCTTGGCTCACAAAACAGAGTGATTTAAGACGAACAACTTTTGAAATACCATACCTCCAGTACGTCCAGCAGCTGCGATGAAATTGACCGTTTGTCTTGGAAATTTCTCAACGCAAAAACCGTCTTCCCATGATGCTTAACGCAGCGCCAGCGATACGAATGTGAGCTTTTTGTTTGGTGCATAAATATACCATTTGGGCCAAATCTCCTCCCATTAGCACAAAGAAAAATATGTTTCTGGGCAGGCCACAGAACGAATCGAGACTTGCTAATTTTAATGTCTTTAATTCATCTCAATTTTCTTCATACTTATTGCAAGAATACTATTTAATTTATAGTACGTAGTTCTAAAATTATTCTTATAGCAATGATTATATCTTCAGGTAACCCATGTTACAATAATTTTAAGCTACATATTTTCATCATTTTCAATTCATTCATTTTCTCATTTAGACCTCCATGGTCAATGCCATCGAGCATGATGATTTTGCTGAGGAATGTCGAGAGCAGCATTCTAAATATAAACCTGCACCGTTAAACTACAGCTCTAAATGTTACAGTTTGTTTACTAAAACATGTATAATATACACAGTAAATTTGACATCTTCAACGTTCGCATTAACCCATTTTATGATAAATGTAAAATACTATTATTCAGCAGCTACCTTAGACCTTGAGCGCTACCGACGAACAAATCATCTCTCAGCAATACTGAAGTATTGCTTACGTAAGCAAACTGCACCAAAAATAGATCGCTTTTCGCACTCAAACGCATACTGCCGAATCTTCTTGGAGGCAGAATGATATCACCATCTCAACATTCCTAGAAATGTGTGCTAGTAATAAAGTGGAAAGGCCAAACACGACGCATCACGACATAGTTGAGGGAAAACGTAGTTTCAAACCATCTGACATTGACCTCAGCGGAAAACGCGTTAGTTTTATCTCCGTTTACAGTTTGTTGTGTGAAATGATACGAAAATGTGGTAACATTTTGCATCTGTATCGTGCATTAAAGCGTCAACATCAAGATTCAAAATGAAGCAAAACATCGAAGAACTACCACCATCTCTTATCGTTCATCATGGGCGTATTTTAACCATTACCTTTCCGGTGAATATCATGTTTATTCAATGAAACCTAGATTTCATAGCAGCTTGATGCATATTGACAGACATTCCCTCAATTGAGCTATTTTCTCACCCAACTACATCTGGTAAATCTTAATAGAGTATTGTTAGATCCAAAACTCTATAATGCTGACTGTCAATAGTCGCATTTAAGAAAACAGGGTCATTTTCTACTCACTGTTACTTTTTCCTCAAAATTCCATCTTCAAGTGTCACAATAACACTTACAAACGATTTTTCATTTTCCACCTTATGTTGGAGGAACAAACAATGATTTACTGTTGCTACATATAATTTAACTTTCTTATCATGTTTTTTTTACCAATGAGATTTCCAAATAATTTTGTACGACCAATAAACTTTCGATAAATTATTTTAACCTTATTTGATGTTGATACCTAACATAGCTGCAGCCATACTTCAACTATTAATATTTCTTATTGTACTGACTAGTATTTACTTATTTCTGTTCTAAATAAATGTTCCAAAAACTTTCTCTACAATTGCGCACTGCTGGAGCAGAAAAAGAAAAGACAATTTTTCCGCATCATTTAATCGATCCGTTACATTGTGAATAATTATGCGCACTAACGGACAAAACGGAACGTCATCAATTTGACGATTAATGTCCCACTTGTTCTTCCAAGCAGCATGTTTTTTGTTTTCTTGTTTTGTTTATTGCAGCTCACAACACGGTGTAATAAAACGCTTTCTTCTTCATAAGTTCAATAATTGATGAATATGTCAACGTTATGTACCAGAATATTACATCAACTACACTGAAATGTTTTCATTTACATATATGTTTTTCTTTTACTTGTGGCACTAAAACCTCAAGTGGTTTTGGATTGTTTTTCTTGGCTTTTTTTACATGTATATATTTGACCTGCAACAGATTAGTCGTCTATGATCATCTTACAATTATCAGTCCAACAATTACTATAACTTAGTTCGGCATGATTCATCATATGTATTATTTAAAAAAATACTTATTTTCTATAAAATTCCACTCAAACCATGCTAAGGCTAGATGGAACGATTGGCTCTTAAGGTATTTTCCAGTCTATGATTAGTTAAACATACGGCTGATAACGCCGTAATACAACGATTGTTAAATGAATAACAATAGTAAGCATATGCAAAATAATACATACCTTATGGTTTATGTCTTGTACATCCTCCAGACTGACATCGCTGTACATGTCTTCGGCCGTATCACAGTTTGAGCTCCTGCCGGACGAGTTAAAGCTCGACGATCTATAAAGATGACTGAAGTTGCAATAAATGTGAGTCAACATTATACCATTGTGCGCCATAAAGCTATACGTGAGCTAAAAGCTTCTAGCTTGCTATAAAGCGCACGGTAGGTTAACTTTGGCTCTCGCACAATTCTCAGTGCAGTAGGGTTTGTGTTTACAAGGGTTAATGCTATAATTTCGTGCTTTGAGCCGTACTTTTGTTTCATATTTGGTTTGCAATATTCGTTTTACATACTCAATACTCATTTTACATCATACAAAAGATTGAACTATTTACTTAAACGGCAATTGATGTTCTTTATAGTTTTAGTGATTAATCAAGCAATGAAATTTGTAACTGAGCCAAACCTACATTTAAATTATGTTATACCGTATGAAGACCGTTTAATGTTATGAAATCTTCTACCGTATAAATACCTGTACTGAACCGCTTCATACTATGTAATAGCTTAATTTTTATATGTTTAGAAAAGCTCACTAACATCATTTGAATTGTGATTTTTTTATGGTTAACCCTTTATATATGTACTCATATTTGAGTAACACCTAACCAATTTCACGATATCTTCATAACACGCACATACGGTTATTTGGTTACATTTCAACAATCCGTTTTTTCTCCGAATGGATAAACAGCTCTTTGTTAAGGACTGCCTAAAGTAGCAAATTATGAAAACCCTAAAAAGAAGTCTTTGTTGATCAAACCATGATTCACTCTCATATACCTTCTCCTACCAAGGTTGACACTCTTATAATGGTCTTCGAATGACTAACTCTAGTATTCCCTGCGGCAAGAAATATAACACTTTAACCCATTGTTAAATTTGATACAAAAATAAAGACTGAAATCGGAATAACGATTTGCACTGTTCTCCGTGGTGTATTACATACACGCATAATAAATAATATAAATTAGAACAAGAACTGCGCGAATTTTACATCAAATCTAAAAACGATTCTTAGAACAATATCATTGAACACATCTTTTAAAGCATTACAAGCATTTGATCATTGCTCATTCATTCATTTTAAAACTTACTTTGCTAAGGCATTGGATCCTAGCTGTCGTTTGCCAGAGCTGCTGAAATGAAAGTAATAAAAATATTTTTTTCTTCAGTCAACATGGTCAATTAATCAGTGCTGTGATAGCTTCCATCTATATTTGCAGGTATATGTTAATTTAATAATGAGTATAAGTAATATCGAAACATGTCTAAAATCTTATATTTTTCTTTATTATAT
>KI422997.1:26960-45645 GCA_000473375.1 Anopheles culicifacies | reverse complement strand
TTTCAATATTCCAATATAATAAATCAATTGTAATAGACAGATATTTAACCATTAGGAACCAATAACTTCGTAGGAATTCTCTAAAACTAGGAAGTAGGTGCTTAAATGCCGGCTTCATCCAAGTCCGATCTCATCCAGATCGTACTCCCATGCGCAGGACTAATCAGACTGTTGTGTGTAATTTCTAAGTCACGGAAGTCAGGAATGGCAATCCAAGAGCTCTCGAGTGAGTAGGGTCATAGAAGAGGATTGTTCCTATTTTCTTGGTTTGTATTGGATTTGAGGTTGACGCCACAACGTAGTGAATGTCGAAGCCTCCAGCAACATCCAAACCCACAACAAAGACTGGCCCATAGGTAACGAGATGAGAGGGGTGCAGATTTATATTATATTCCAAATCAACCATTTGCAGCTTTCTCTCATTCTTGGCTAGAGAGCTTCTTCTCATGTACGTTAGCTTAAACTGCTTAAAGTATGTGAGAAGTGGGGGAGTAGGATTCCTCAGCAGACAGAGTACTTGTCGGAGGCCTTAAGACCATCATTGTTTAAGTAACCTTAAATGAAGTTATTCCGTATCCCAATTCAAACTATCTTATTTTTGGGGTTCCAGAATAATAACAGCATTTTCAAACACCCTCTTAATTCCCATGGCTTCCATCCACATTTGAGACTTCCAGATTAGACATGATGATGAGTCATTCAACAGGATTTGTTCGCTACCTTCAATCTCAGATGGACTGGAACAGTTAAGTACTTTCAAGTGATATAAAAACATTAACTATATTAAAAACCATGTAATTGTTTGCAATAAATCAGTATGAACGGAATGAAGTCCGTTGGGAAAAATAAAATAAAAAGCTATTAGAGAACATAAGCTTAATAACATTATGAACGGAATGAAGTCCGTTGGGAAAAATAAAATAAAAGCTATTAGAGAACATAAGCTTAATAACATTAGCACTCAGGAGGTTTTTACTATTACCATTGGAAAACGCATTTATATTTGTTAGACGACATGATCCCAAAACAAAAATATAATTCCTTTAGAGGATTTGATGAATTTCCATAAATTATTCCATAAGTGCCCATGAATGGGTCATTCTGAGCATTAATAACACGGCAATAACATGTATATACGATTCGTACTTTAAAGAGTGTGTTTGAGGAAAGAGTAAAAATAGCTTTCGTGATGTAGTAGTTCCTGCTCAAGATTACGATGCTGGCCTCGGGATGATTTATTGTACATCATAAATGTTCTTTTTGACCGTTCGACCGAATGACCGGCCGGAAATAACTTTGAACAAAAACACACTGAACGAGCGGGACGTTTTGTTCCACTAGAGCATTGTTTTAAGCTTAAACGCTGCTGGCGCTGTTGGTACTCAACCTTATTTAGCACACTAAAGGCCCATTTTGAGGAAACACAAATTGAATTACGCTTGTGCTGTAGGTTGAAACATGCAGGAAGAAACAATATTACGTCCCGGTTCGCCAGCGCCTTTCCCACTTGCTGACGAAAAAGTTCAGATAAATTGATAACAAAACCACGCCTGAAAAGCGCCGTTTCCACAGGACCATTGGTTGGCATGGAGATGCCATGCAAGGCGCTGTGCAGTTGCGATTTGATCCGCGAAGTGAGTAGATGCGCAAAACAATAAGGAACGAAATCTGTCGACAAATTGTTACTAAGAGATGGAAACACTTCCTTTGGGAAACGCGTGGCCGGGCAGGGAGGGTGTGTATGAGTGCTGACAGTGATTCTAGGTGATATCGTTTCCCAGGTGTTTCCCACTTTCACTTTTCGCCCTCATTCGCATGCTGCACGCGCGGTTACACAGGGTACACAGCCAAGGCATGGGATCATTTTTCTTTTACGATTGATGAAACCGTCTGCAGACGGTAGAGCAGCTTGAATGTCTGCCGGAACAGAGTAGGTAAACAGGATTTCGCTATCTTTTGCATACGGTCTTTTAGCAAAGGACCGGAAGGCTGCAAATAATGCTTCTAGTTGGTATCCACTTTCGACACGTCGTTTATTTCGTTCAGTGGCGCACAAATTTTGCACACCAGCACACCTTTTGTGATGGTTGTTTAGTGTTGTTTGTGCTCTTTTCTTTAAACCATTCGCTAAAGCATGTGGAAAACAGAGTTTAAGATGTCTTCCGAGTCATGGGAAAGAAGTCTTTTCAGTGTATGTCTTTTGAGGGATATCGTCGATTATAGCTTTTTCCTACGCTTGATGGGATTTTTGCTGTATGACAATTGAACTCGTAGATTGACACTGTGTGGTTGAGGTTGCTTTCAAAAATACACTTACTTATGCAATGTTTATTTAATAACATCCATTTTACATGGTAGAATTTGTAAATTGATTTATGTAAATTGAGCCAATTTTTGAATCATCTATTGCGGATTTATGCATCCACATGAATAGCCACTTAAAAAGAACATAATTGTTGACATAAATAAATAAATTCGAATCCGTTCTTAACTTCGTTTCACATAACAGAGATTGGAAATCCTTCAAAAATGAGAGAAAAGCACCAATTACTAAAAACGAACCCATGCACAGTCTGTTAAACGAATTTCGACCGATTACCTATCCAGAGATTAATAGCGGGCTCATTTATTACTCCACCACCGGTTTCCTGTGGTCATCGTACGTTGCACAACTGAACGGGTAACTAGACGAATGCGGATACTAATCGTTAGAAAGGTCAAACCAATTCCATGCCCACAATCCCACTACTAATCCAAGGGAAAGGTCAGGTGGCGGCATGACAGTGGTTGCCGCGGTGAACCACACGGAGCAGGAAACCCAACCGTAAACGAGTACGAGGATCGCCATCCTTTCCGGTGGACAGTTTTACTCGATATTGATATCCGGTGCCGAATTTCATCCACCACCGAAGGCATCCTTCTTTTAATCCCTGCAACCCATTGGGCGCGTTTTATGGCCTGGGTGATGATTGGCCATTATTATGCCGATCTACCCGGGCTTTAAATCCGACCCTTCGGATATGGGATAAAACTTTAAGCGGCAAGATTCATGGGAAGCCACGGCAGTTGGCAGATTTATGAGCATCCTTCGGCATCCGTACTCGGACGCGGAAGAGACCGTACACATCAAACGAGTGTCGGTCTGTGAAATGGAAGATGGTTCATACCGACATCCCGCGACACACCACGCGTACTCCCGTGGTTCGTGAGAGGATTTGCGTCACCGGGCGTAATCGAAAGCGATTTCAGACCGCCTGAAAATCCCAATCAATATTAATACCAAATTTGCTGTCTTGATGAAGGCAGCGGCAAACGGGACCGTCCGCTGTACCGACCGTCGGCTTGGAAAGCGATTTTTCTTCCCGTACCACTTGGTGCCGGCAACGGACTGGTCGTACCATCTGCCAGGTGCTGCCCATAACTTCCATCTGATTTAGCCCAATTCAATTACGATTCGCACCCTGGTAAAGCTATCGTTAGCACACGATAAAAGTGCTTCTCTCAAGGAAATAAGGCGGAAATAAAATTACCAACTGATAGAATTGGGCATAAAGGGAAAATGTGGGAAACGGCAGGCAGGGGCATGAAATCTTGATAACACTCGAAAGGAAAAGCAAACGCCTGGATGTACTTACCCCGTCTGGATGGAACCTTGAAGCGGACGGTGTGGCCGGTGAACAAAACTCTTGCAGTACATTCTGAAGCTTTTTCGTTGAATCTGCGATAGAATGGACAAGGAATAAGTCAAAGGTTTGATGTTGAAAGAAATTGCAAATAATCTAGGCCGTCGGAACTCACATGAGGCTAAATCTTGCAACTGCTGGAATTCGCTAGGTGAGAGCTTTTCCCATTTGTGAATGTTGGAAGCCATCTTATATGCTGCCGATCTGTCTTTTGCCGCAATGTTTCTACCTTACTACGAACTATGCACCAACTGCTTACGTTTGTACGTTGGCTTGGATGCTCTCGGCAGCTAAGTCATTAGAAGCTGTATCTGAAAATAATTGAAAAAAAGTAGAATGAAGTTCAATTAAGGTTACGTAAAATTTCAGAATCTTGTATTTTGTGTTTTTATATAGCTAGACTTTCGAAGAATTCGCTCAACTTATGCATTAAATATTTATTTTAATTTGCTGACATTCCGTACGCGATGCAAACAAATTTCGGTCAAAGTCATTAACACAAGTGGTCACAAGCTGCTCGCAGCCGGTACTGTTCGTTTACATTAATTATAGTATGCACGGTATAATAAAAACGTTCATTTCGGAATGATCCAATTTTACTATTCATCAAATGGTACCCCACTGTACGGTAGATAAATATTTGCCAACTCATCTGATTTGCGCGTTTCCGCTACCGACGAATGCATGGTGCATCGTTACGTCTTACGAATTCATTTACCAAACATCATCCACCATCATGGGATGGCAAACGGAACGAAAATAAAATTCGTTTTCCTTGTTCGCATCCTCACAACCTCCTTCTCGTGGCAATTCTAAATGCTTTGTGTCCCTGGCGTAAGGATGCACACTTCGGTGAAATATCTCTCGCATGGCTTCTCCAGCCAATACATTCTTGCATCTTGCCTGCTCCCTCGGAATAGCAACATACAATCGAGGTCAACCGTCAGTTCACACTCGAATCGATTTATCTTTCCATTGCATTGATTGGGCCTTAAGTTATCCTTATTACTGTGAAGCATTCCACATGCAAAATGTTGCATAAGTTCCGAGAGCTACAGGAATGCTGCGAAGGAACGTGGAACGGTTGTATTCTGGTGAAATTCACAACCAACTTAAGCATACATCAGCCTTGATTGGGTAGCGGGAATTATCAATCCGGCTTACACGGCATGAATTTCCAGTGAACCGAGCGATCAGATTCGGAAGCTGAAAAATGCCTCTAATGCAAGTCAGCATAAAAAGCAAACATGTAAAGCATCGCTACACTTTGGAGAATTGGATGCTAACCGAGCTGGAATGAAATGCGATTAGCAGTGGTGAGCGGTGGATGACGGCGATAATTCCGTAAGAATCGAAGTAAGTGAAGTGCAGTTCCGAGCGATAGATTATATAATGTCGATATTGTTATCTTTGGGATATGGCCGCACCTAAAAATGGTGTCGTAAATAGAATCTTAAATAGGTTAAACAATTTGTTTTAGTGCTAACATTTTTAACAAGATTTTTTTAAGTAATTACATTCTTATTGGGACGAAATTAATACCGAATGTTTATTGGATTAAGCAGTACAATAATATATTGAAAACAGTTTTCGAAGCTTTGGCAGAAAGGTAAAATAGAGACTTCATTCATTCGTTCATCTCGCGAGTGTTCAGTTTGGATGAGTTGGGCCATGAAAGAATAGATATTTTAAATTAGTGTTTTTTTTATTGCTTTTAAAATCGGTAACACAATTCATATGTAATTGTGATGGGATGTTTAGGTGTCGTAGTTGTCATCTAATGTGTTAAAAAGCAATCCAAACATTCTTTCGACCATATTTAGAGCATGCCAAGTGATCCCTTACGATACTTCGTATGTTTCGTTCGTATTCTAAAACATATCATTTGTGTATATGTTAAATTGTTGTAGTCAGATTTTGGCACTAAAAAAGTAATCATAAATTACTATAAATTACTGCATTACTATAAAACAAGCCGTTGAAAGATTCTGTACCCTTCAAAACTATCAAAGCTCTACTGGCTAGTTTCAGATAGGGCATTTTCACTTATTTTATAGAATTTTATCTATTCCAAAGCTCCAGATCACCTTACTGGTTCCTAGTAGAATCTTGAAGCAATAACAAATGGATATTGTGCAATAAGACTTTCATATCAATTATATTACAGAGAAAAAAAAAAGACAAATAAAAATTTACAAAGCAAATTCGAATAAAAGTTCACTGACCCTGATCGCTTCAAGCGCACATTAGTTTTGAACGGATGAATAAGACTGTTTTCTACCTTTTTACCAATATTTTAGCTTCCGTGCGTAGAGCATTATTTATAACTGTCACATTACTCGGGATGATACCATTACAACCACAGCTTTGGATCACCACCAGTGTGGTTGTCCAGGATAGCTTAGAGGTATATGAATATTGAGTAACTTGATTTGTTATCAAATCTTTCGTGCATTTCTCTCTCGCTCTTGTTCATTTAGACATACCAGAGTGAGGGCTTGCCAGTAATAAAACCACATAAAATATTTAAACTCGAACAGTAAAGAACAACGTCATCAGCCAACCCTTTTCCATTAGCTTTAACCATTTGATGTAAGGTTTATTTTCTTGTCAGTCATGCTTTTTATACTGTTCGTCAGTCAGCTAGTTCCGTTCCTGTCCCTCCGTGTATGAACAAATAATACATACATCGGCTAGTTGACTCTACCTTCAACATGATTAGTTTTTAAAGCCTGGAGCCCAAACGTAACATTCTTTAGCTGACGTTCTAGCATTATCGTTCAGCTAGAAACGCTGGCAGGGGATGTAAAACTTATCTTAGAAGTACTGCGTCTATTTTTGGAACACATTTCCATTTGTGCCGATCCGCTACAACGGTTACCGGAAAAGGGAGAACCGTAACCAATGACTCATGATGATTTGCATTTTCCTCCTTTCCGGATGAAGATAATTCAATTTTGTAAAATGAGCCAAACCAATTCCCGATCTTTCCTCCTCCGATGGAGGCGCAGACCCTTGATTGGAACACATCGCATTTTGCTTTCCAGAGGACGTCATGTTAGCTGCTTATTGATGGTTGAAAATCATTCGTTTTGCTCTTTTGCCGAGCGAAAGAAGGATAGACGGACGGAACGAAATGCTGGAGCTATCCGTCTGCCGTTAAAAAGTGCCGCACCTCGTTACACATTGACTCTCGATTCTGGTGTGGATAGTAACTTTGGAAAAGGCACAATCTACAACACCAAAAAAAAGGGGTTGGTAGCGACAAGGAACGAACGGCCGATGCTTTCGGGTTCGATAATACGATTTTTCATTAATGTTACATAATCGTTCCGGATGACGCCGAAGATTGACGAAAGCATTGAAACCATGCTGCTTGCTGCTGTTGACATTTCCGATTCCTGCGGTTACCGATGGGATGGTCGGGATAGTGAAAAATGATCTTCGAAATGATTGAATTTCACTTCGCCGTTGACGATGATACTGGATGTGTGCAGCACCACACGTTCCGAATGTAGATCGCGGAAATTGTGGTGTCTGTTTTTAGAAAACGTAAACATTTACACAAAACTCGTAATTTGTAATGAAATTCTGTTAGTGATATGACTGAAATGGCGATATGACTCTATCGCAAATACTTTCAGTGCAAATGTTTTTAGCATGGTTTTATGTTGCAATTTTGAGCTTTATTTTGAAAATATGATCTCTCCGAGCTATTTTCGTACGATGACAGTATGGTTGGCAATTACCATAAAAGATAATGTTAGAACATAACTAAACATGCCACTTCAAGTCATCGCACATTCCAAATGACAGCGAAACAAAACATCAAACGTGACCTGCATCGCGGCGAGCTTCATGTGAACAGACGCCTCGGAACAGTTAAAAGTGTGATGCTTCTCATTATGCATACGCCATCTTACAACACGACTAAACGTTTGTAATGTGATTGGTTTAATAAAATGTTCAATCGATGGTATTATTTTTTGAACAACGACCGTAAATCAGCTAGTTCCCGAATGTACGCCCGTCTTTGTTATTAAATTACTTCAAATTTTCTTGTCCAATCGAACACACCACCTTAGCTATTCAACACAGGCAGCTCTCACACACGTGCTGGTGGTGTACGCTCATTTGCTTGGTGGTAAATTGGTTTCCCTTCTGTGGTCGGAATGTAAATGAGCGACACAACTTTTTCACCAGCCACTCGCATTTACCAAACAGACGACCAGGCGTCTCCATTGGTGGGTAAGCACGAACGCTGGTCTCAAACGCTGCTGCTGATGTTGGTTATCTTGTTTAAGTCATATTTTACGATGCTCCGCGAAGTTGACAGTCTCCGTAAGTTATTCGCTACTTTACGAACGGTTGCTAAAATCCGCGAACCATTCATTTTGTTTTCAGTAAGAGCTTTTACATTTTTCCAACGCACTATTGAAAAGCCATTCTGTACTCAGAAACAAATGCAAACGAAAACTATTACTTTGGCCAGACATTGGGTTAGATGGAGTGTAACGTGCGGAGCTTTTGTCCGAATGCGCCATCCAATGTCTGCAAAAGGTAAGCGTGGTGTTTTTTTTCTTTTCTGGAATAGGATATGGCTGTTAAAACCGCGTTCGTTTGTTCGACAGATAACCGATGTCGTCAACATTGTTTCCATGGTTTTCGGTTTATGGAACGAAGGATGCGCAATGGTCGTTAAGAGTATTTATGACCAGGTCAAGTCTTTTTCTAGCATTGAAGGTTAAAGAGAAGTTATCTCGTTTGCTTTGCATGATTGCACACGAACGATGTAGTGCAAAATTGAAGCCTAATCGATCGTAACATGTTGTGTTTGGAGAGATTCCCGTGCTTGTGCTGTTTAGACATAGACGATCGAGATAAAACCTTTAAAACAATTTGATTCAATACATATTCACTCATCCATTCACTTTCGCTCAATGAATCATTTAAACAATTATTGATTCGTTCGTGCGTAACAAACAATGTTGAAACAAGATTAATATGGTCGTTAGTGGTACGATTTTTAATATTTAGTTGGGAAATCTTGAGCAGGTTCTAAAAATCGATTAGACCTGCGCTAGTTGAGTTTTCGCAACAGAACACTAGCAATCTCACTGATAGTACGATCACTAGATGTTAGCCGAAACGACAACAATCAATGAGAATAATAACAACTGCGGTCAGTGACCACCTTTTCATTTTATGTCAACAACAGCAAATAAAATGAACTGAAGTAGAGGATTAATTTTATCATTCTTGAATTTACGTGTTTTTTTGTTGCTAATCTAGAAATAGGTACAGATTTGTGCAATTTGTTGAACATTTGAATTATTCGGTTTGCTTTATTTGAAATAAGTATAAAAAGCCGGGCTAATGTATTTATAACCGATGTCACATGCCTATAATTTTGAATGGATATTAACGCCATCGTTTCAGCCGAATAAGGTCGCGGTTTGGAGAAGGAAATGTCTCGCAACCAATGTGAGTTACATGTTTAAATAATTTTAAGTTATTTCTCTATTTATAGGCAACACAGACTGGCTGGTCGTTTGCCATGAATAAAAAAAATATTTTTATTCGGCCTTTGTTTTCAAAAAATTCAAATTCACATATTGTTTTGAGAGAGAAAAAAGAAAAGTATAATAACTTATTGTATTGTACTATTTGGAGCTTACTTATTTCCGGCTGGTGGGATAATAGTATCGGCGTCGGTCTTTGACACGACACCCAAATTCCATCCGGACCGTTCCCTCCCAGCAATTACTGGATGTAGGGCTGAATGGTAAAGCAAGTAAAATGTGGCGAGGCCGTCAATAAATAACAAAAAATAACGTATTTTATTCCAAAACTAGTTTTATAAAATTTATTTATAATGGAAATATTATTACGGCTAAAAGCCGTTTTATCAGCGCCGCATGCACTGAGTGACAATCACACAAGGCATTTCCTCCTTGGATTTTGCCTTATCCCGGGCATACTCGGTTAGTTTTATAAAATATTGAAAAGATTTATTTTACCTAGATTTGTTGTTCCTTAACAACGGTCACCGTTTAGAGAGGGAACCGGAATTAAAATCTAGAGCGGTACAGCACGTCGGTCGTAGAGAGATTACGTCAACTTGAGTCGAAAGTTCCTTAAAATTTAGACGATCCCGAATAATATCAACTAAATATTTTGAACATTACTGAAGCTTTCTCCTGATAATGCTAACGTAACAAACTGCATGATTAGTGAATAAAATACTGTACATTGTTTTCAAAATACATCATTATTGTGAACACACTTAATGCACTTTTTATTGCATGCACAAAATATATACAAATAAAATTATTTGGAAAAAAGCTTAATTGGTTTTTAAATCGAGCATCGCGTATAAAAGCGACGCTATAAAAATAAAGGCAGTTAGTAAGGGTGCAGATAATCAGTTGCTTCATATTTACAGAATGCGCGGCATATCAGTAATTGGTTCGTGGTTCATGGAAAGAGCTAATTTTATAGAGTTGGCCATTGTGTTGAGGCCACTCTTTTTCTGGTACACCATCAGTCTGATTGCTGCCGTTCAATTTAAGTGCATCGAGCAAGTTTGTAAAATCTCAAATTACGTATCACGAAACGACTCATTCGTGTATCGCTACATTCCTAACGATATCGATACGGTAGTGTTCGAAGACTTGCAGATTGAACATATTGAAGAAACATTTTTCGAAGAAGTAACCCAGTTTGTGAGTTTCATAACCATAGAAGAATCCAGAGCCGTGAAATCAGCCAAATTTCCACGCGTGTTGATTCATTCGCTTCGCTTTGTTGGTACACGCTTGCGTAAAATTAGTTTCGAAGAAAACTTTTGGATGGTTTGTTTAACAATTACAAGTGCAAAAATAACCAGAATGCCAGCGACGCTTCATCGTGTTACAGCACTACGCGAGATAGATATAGTGTACACAAAGATCCAGACCATCGATCTAGCCGAGTTGTGTGATCATTCATTTTTGGTAGTTTTAAACTTAACGGGAAACCGCATTCGATACGTAATAAACACTTCTACGAAACGTTGCAGTGTGTATGATTCGTTGGAAGTATTTCTGCTGCCGCAGAACATGTTAACAACGATCGATTTAAATATGTTTAGTGCCTTTGCGAAGTTAAGATTATTATCGTTCAGGGCTAATAAGATCAAATCGTGGCCCAATCAATTTAATCACAGCGCGTTGGAAAAGTTTCAAATCAGTGTTAATGAGGTGACTCTTTTAGACATGTGTATGTGGAATCTGCCCAATTTATTAACATTGTCTGTAAGAAGAAATATGCTAACAAGTCTGCCTTTGTGCATTACACAAATGACAAATATTTCGCACCTTTCTCTTGCCGGAAACAAGCTTACCAGCTTCTCGATTGATAACTTAGCGGGAATGGAAAATTTGCAACATTTAGATCTTTCTCTGAACAATCTACATTCAGTAATGTTAAGTTGTAGTCTTTTTCCTCAAAACTTACAATTCCTTGACATTAGCACTAACAACCTAACCGAGTTGGACCTTTCATTCATACCAGTACACTCACTAGAGGTTTATGTTGCGCAGAATGCTATTGAAAAATTCGACTTAAATAGCACATCGTGCAATGTTACGAAACTGGAAATGACATACAACCCAATAGACTGCTCTTTTGAAACACCACAAGAACGCACGATAATGCAAGCAGCTTGTGTTGACGGAATACAATAATGGACAAAAACTAAAACTATTTTACTGTGAAAAAAAGTGAGAAAAATATGTAAATGAGTAAGTGCAATGATAAATATACAAAAGTAGCAACTATTAGTAATGCACGTTAGTTAGTGCGTTAGAACGTTAGTAATGAACGTTGAAAGCTAAAAACCCTGTGTAAATTAAGATATTAATTAAGAATCTAAAAATAAAAAGTAGTTCTCTTTCTAAAAATTACTCTTAAAACATATTTGAAGATATTTTGACACAAGTCTAATATTTGGTTTTGATATACGGCCTGGCCGTAAATTACGAAATAAAAAAAAATATTTGGTTTTGCAATATGCTATTTTAAATAGAAGCTCAATGTTTGATAATCTATCTCATAGGCTTTCTCCATTTCTTATAACCATCGAGACTGCTACTACAAAAAGTACTATCTTATCGATTGGCTTTGCGCACATACCTTACCCGAAGGCGATGAGCAGTTGAATAATGAATGACTGTCAAGCCAACTACCTTTGGGACAGAGGTTCAAAGCCGGTAGGTTCAATGCAATCGTATCAAGTAAATCATCTCAACGAACCGAGCGCGTAAATCAACGGCTACGGCACTACGAGAGCGAACCGGCAGCTGCAGAGTGCCGTTTGTAACACAATTTGCATACGATGCACTGGCGGATGCTGAGCCGAACGATCGTTGTGTTATCGTAGATGGAGGATGTGTGATAAAAGTGTTCCGTTTGAACATGGCCTGTTGCTGAATATTTATGAATAGCGCTCGGTGACTCGGAGTTGGTGTGTTGTTAGTACCCGTTCTAAGTTGTGCAAAAATTTGCCGAGAAGGATATTTTCCAGGAAAAGACTTCTCCCAACAACCCATATCAAGTTTGAAAGCAACACTCCATTATACAAACAAAGCAGAAGCCTAAATAAGAAGTAACTTTGAAAGAGAGCGAGAGTGAGAGGAAAAGAAATCAAAAGATTGTCTCCAGATGGGATTAGGAATAAATTTCATATCTACCTAGTTTAGCAATTTTAGCAACCAAGTTTTAGTTTTTAGTTAATTTAGTTTAGCAACCAAGAAACCAATTTTAAGCGAAAATTTAAAAGATGTTTTCCAAAAATTTAAATCAAAATTCACTATGAGACACCAACTAAAAAAAAAAAAAAACACTTAAAGGAGATTCTAAAATTAGCTTTTGATGGAAGTAAAATGAATATGTATAAGTAATGTTGTGTTCTTAGCCAGATGTTGCAACACAAAGCATATTATAGTACGTGTTACAACCAGCAGCATGTTTGAGGGCTTGCTGTGCACTCTAGCTTCCTGTGACCTCATTCCGCTTTATGCAGAAATTTCTCTCTTTTGCCGGAATCGGTCGGGGAACAATTGTTAAGAAATTATCCATTGTTGTTTAATTGACGTCACCAGCGTGAAAAAGTGAAGAATGGAAGAGTTTTCCGTTGCCGGAGGCGAACTACCCAGAAAGCATGACGCATTCTTTCGTCGACGGCAAAGGCTCGTGCGATAGGAACAGGCTTGCTGCAACGGTGGGTGAAATGAATAACGAGTAGCGAATGAGTCGAAAAGTTTAGACAATCGAGCTTGTAGGCAAAGGGGCCCATTATGCGCTTGGTAAACGTTGCTCATACACATCATATTTATCGAACATGTGCGTCAAAGCATTGATGGCGAAGTACGTGGTTTCAAGAATAATAGCATATATTGCATTGAAAACAAACAAAAAATACTATTGTCAGCCCTTTTTGTCAGTATATCGCGACAAACGACACTTGAAAGGATTCTCGTATGTCGTGAAGCTTGATTACTACAACGAAATGGATATAAGTGATGAGAATAAATGATATTTTTAGTTTGGAGCAGATGTACAAATTGTTATGATAGTTAAGCTACCATAATAACATCATTATTTTGCCTGACCTGAATGCTGCATTCCATGAACAGCTACTGCCAGGTAACAAACAATGTGCATTATACGCCACAAGCATACTAAAGAACATGTTAAAACACACCCTTTTGTGAAGTTTACATGCTGGTTGGAAGCAATAAAACGATGCATACCGCGTACAACCACACGTATGTTTGCAGCAAGCATACGTACCCATAGATGGAGGATAGAAATCAAAGTTTTTATCACTACTTTAACTTTACAAAGCAGACCACAAAAAGCTGTAAAGCTGTTAATTCAGCAGAATTGATAAAAAATAGATTATACACACAATAGAAAATAAAAATCTGCAATCGAATGTAATACAGCAAACATGTGCTCTATTATTTTAGGCCAGTGCTAACAAAAGTCCACTAGTGGGCGGTGGGATATATTTAATAGACAATATAGTGCTAATAATAATTAACCAATAATGCCTTCGTTTGAAATGTTATTGTTAAATAAGCAAACAAAGCAATATACCATATTTTACGGCCTTATTTAAGTTAAAAAATAATCAAATTCAGATTAAAGAGGGTCGTTACACACGGGAATCGACAAATCGGGAGAGCCAAAAGCTCTTTTAAAAAAGCCAGCAATGTTTGTACTTAATGTATTTAGAGGCCATTTGAGCACAGAAGCAATCAAAATATGGTTGCACAAAAGGGTCTTATCATTCAGATGCAAACTAATGGACATCAGTGTCAACAAACCTATAAAGTGAATACAAGGAGCTGATTCGAACCTAACTCCTTCAGGAAGAGGCCAAAAACCCTAGCACTACAGAAGTGTTAGCGAAACGATTGTCGTAAAATCATTTAAGAAATGTTGAATCACAAACAACATAGGTGGCACTGAGGAAGGTGAAATTTATGCAGTAATTGATGAAGAGGAGCGGCTCGGCGGCCGAGGACACAGAGGCGCCGGTCATCGAACGGACAGGACCGAGGTTCGAATCCCATTCGGGCCGTTCTCCCGTACACAGGACTGACTATCCTGTTACGGGTACATTCAAGTCACGGAAGTCAAAAATGGCAGGCCAAGACCTCTCGAGGTTGTAGAGCCAGAGAAGAAAAAGAAGATGATGATGAGGATGACAACAATGACTATGACGTCGAACCCACCGGCGAGGACGCAATGGAAGAAAACTTGTGGTAATGGTAATTAAGAAACATATCAAATATTCTTCGTGAAGTTCCTCACACCAGTTTCCAATATGATTTTTTTACGTTTTAAATTTCTGACAGCGTAATACCGTGTAAGAAATTGTCTCTTAATTTAAGGAAAATAGTCGAAACACTTAAGCGATTCTATTACCCACTTTATTTTCCCCACTTATTAAAACAAAACATTATTTTGTGATTTGGAGAACATAAAAATGATTCACAAAGAGTTGAAAATATCTTGAGTCAGCGTGAACAAAATTATTTTGCTATCTTAAAAGAGAGCACTGGATAAAAATGTCTGGGAGCCACTGTTTTCGAGTACCAGGGGGTTTAGCATTGAATGGAGGCGCCCAGTGCTCGAGGCACATATCTTGAGCCTGTGCAACATCTCACGCTACATTGGAATCATACGGGATCCTGTACCATGCTCAAACATCATTGAACTCATGCCAAAACGCAGTCGAAAGTGTTGGAACATGGTCGATTGGGGCGGATCTCGGCAACTGGACGATGGCACGGACAAGCAAATTTTGTATCTAGCTTACATGTGTACATGGTTATCACAAACGCCCGGTAATAATAATCACTGTGATGATTATAATGATAACTGCAATAATAATAATAATAATAGTATTACGCTTCACTAATATGACGGTGCATAGCAAGCGCACCACTAAAACGGGCGTCATCCATCGTGGGATGGAACATTAATTAACGGAACATGAGTTATGTGACCAACGGACCAACCAACCGACCCAACCCGTACCATAATTGCCAGCTGCGGTGTCATCCCAGGATCAGGAGGGGTTTTGTTCAATTATACATGATAATTATCACGTAAGCCGTTGTGGGTTTGTATTCGACCCTGGGTCGCACAAAGGGATTCGCCGAAAAACGACACATTGCATCCATACACACCGGCAGGTTGCCGCTGGCGACAACATATTTTCCTAGTTGCCGGTGGCTTTGGCAGTGATATGCGAGAGAAAGGGTTTCTAGAGATGCCTTTGTCTCTAGCAGAAGGGGTTGGTAAAACACAGCCATCAGGTACTAATTTAACGGGAATAAATTAGTAGTGCGAGAGGTGCAGTAGATGTTTGATGAGCTGTTTGTGATAAAAGCATACAACCATTCATATGAATTTGTTGGTCACAATGCACCAAAACAGGTGATTCGTAGCAATTTCAGTACAATTGAAAGGAATGTTGTTTGGGTTGAATTAATTTAGATGTTAGAATACGTTTGCAAATTATATCTCTCATTCCAAATAACATACGTAATTGTAATTATAACTTGTTTATGTTATTACTAAATCTATAAGTCTGGTTTTGATTAAAATGATGGATTTTTAGCATTGTCTATTAACATTTAATAAAACCACTACACAATCCACCACTTCGTCAAAAATTTCGTTTCTATCTAGTTGACAAAACGTTGGAAATGAATGCGTCCTTACTCAAATTTCGGAGCATAATTCTCTATTACCTATCTCGGCCCTGAATTTAATTTCCAACATCGAACAATGGCTCGAAACTAACCTCAACACACGAAGAACAGATTCCTCTGCCTTTGTTGACTGAATTAATTTTGGAAACGGGGAAAAAATAAAAGAAATACTTCGGCCCGTTAATCCTAATCCTGCAACGGTCACTTTTAATTTGTCACCGCCCAGCCACGCACCACAAAGCTCTGCCGGCGCGCTTCCTGCACCTGATGAACGAGAAACGTTGCCCTCAATGAAGCTCATTTTTTATCACAACTTCTTAATGAATCGCACATTTCCTTCGCTCATTACGTACGATATCCTCCAGCGAGCCGAGAGTAAAAGTGAGTCTGTTTCAACGGTTCATCTACGCTTGTGAGTCGGGCCAAAACCGACGAAAGTGAAAATACGACTGGCATAAACGAGGTATAGCGAAGTGTGCCTATGGGCTGTTCTCGTTCTGCTTTTGGTGTTCGTTAGATTAACTCCCGTTCTTTCGGTCGATATATCTTCATCAGAGCGCGACGACAGTGCGATGTAGTCCGGCGTTTCATGTCTTGACCCGAACGCATTCCCGCTGCGTAAGGGCAAGGGATCGAAATTACGAAAAAAAAACATTGAAGAGGTTACGTAAAGTGGGTCTGCTTGATTGCAGCATTTGATGTGGATTGCTTAACGCCATGACCACAAACATGTCGAGATGTTAAATTAATAAACACATTCAAGGTCAACATTTTTGCCCCAAGAGAATTGTTGGAAAGGACGTTAAATGTGTAGGTAAAATAGGCGCACAAAGAATTTAGGATTTTTAATATTACGTGATAAAAAATTATGTACATTAAATAAAACAATTTTAAAAACTAGCTTTTGATTTTTGTTAAATAAAATGATTCCAAAATGCATAAAAAAATATGAAAACCATTGTCTCAATGATAAATAAAGTGTTTTTTTTTCTTATTTTGTCAAGAATGTATCAGTATCACTTACTTAATCATTGTGCTTGTTGTGAACACGGTTCAGTTGAGACTTTTCGCCAGATAGAACAATTTGTTAAGTCTTACATTATCTACTGTATACTGTCGCATCGGCCTATTCAAAAGCGTAAGAAACACAACATAGTAAGAGAAAGAAAATCCTTGCCAGTAGCTGCAGCTCCCTTCACATACAGTATTAAATTTGCATGTCATTTTCCTTGCATGGTTGGACAAGAACAATGGACGAACAGAATCCAAATGCGGTTCCGGAAGACTAAAACAAAACAAACTGTGCGTTGCAAATGGTAGGATTTTCTTTTTTTTCTAGACACCAAACTAATGATACTGCTCTTCCTGCATCAAGTTCATTCGTGAAGACTTAGCCCATAGACCAAACCGTTTGATGATAATATTATTCAACAAGTCATTAGCTACCGGAAATGATTTCTTTCGCTGCAATACCACCCGGAAGGCTCTATGTGAATGCAAAACCGTACTGTACTACATGCGCTATGAAGGAATCCATCTTGGCTTGTATGGAAAAGCAGAGCTAAAAAAAATACAAAAACTACTGCGAACGGCGATGACCGATGGTAGTCTTGCCGATAGGGTAACAATGCGGCAAAATAGAGCTAACCCGCTACCTCCCATGATAGCGTGCCTTCTTGCTCTGCTGGGTAATGGAAAGAATTTACATCAATTGTCTAGCCAGGAAATGGAACCAGTAGAAGCGAAAACTAGTTCCACTGGTTACGGATGTAGCCCGAGCGTAGGTCACGCGATTTACTGTTTCCGTAATTCTCGCTTCGTATTTATGAGTGTAACTCCCTGCACTGTTTGTCTTACTCATTATGTTGCTTTAAATCCTTCCAGCGCTTGTTACCGTGCATACACGCACACATACACACATGCAGGACGCATAATAACAAAGACAGGTGCGGTAAAACTTTATGCAAAGACTGCATTATGCTTTTAGCTCATAACGATAAGATAATTGCTACCTGCAAACACGACACGTTCTATCGAAATAGTTACTTTCAGCGAAATGCATTTAGTTGCTATTTTTATTTTGCATAAACCACTATGTTGTGGAGCACTATCATAATGACTTTTTATATAATTGGTGTGGTTTTCGCAATAATCCCCTCCACTTCCCTATACAACTTAGAAGAACTTTCTGCGTCTATTGCACAGAGTGAGTTCACAGGCGTATTTAAAGAAATGTCCATAATTTGCCTATTATAAAATACACTCACAGCATTCAGCTATATAATTACTGATGCGGAAAGTTTATCGTCGCATATACTTCACGCACTCAAAATAAGAGCTTTCGAAAGTAAGCTATGGCTTCAAACGAAATATATTTGTTCTGTATGCACAACCTTCTGTTGTTGGATCGTTACGGCGAAAAGAAAATGTGCCACCCCAACAGCGGTTGGCGATTTATGGCACAATTTATCAACTTTAACGTCTCATCTGATGTCTATTTTCTGAATCAAGACAAAACTTACTGCAAAAAAAAAAAAACATCACGATGTCGTCCCGTACACAAATACGTGCCTGGAAGCAATGTGCATGACAACGCGCTGTAGTACTTTCCTTGTGGGTTTTTTACTGCTTTTCTTGTCCACTGCACACGGTCCACGTTCAAACAATACCGTAATTCAGCTACATTTTGATAATTTGGAAATCATGGAAATTTCCTTGCGCAGTGTGATC
>KI422997.1:0-11551 GCA_000473375.1 Anopheles culicifacies | reverse complement strand
GTTTATTTTGTTCGATCGGCTAGAATAAACTTTCAAACTATGTATTCAAACAGCAGGTAACATCATCAACATGTTCGAAAAATAACTTAATCAGTACGTGACGTGTTATCATTTCATTGCTCTTCAATCTATGGATTATAAAATGGCTGCTGGTCAAAGGCATTTAGTTGCATCACAGCGTTTTGTTTATTTTTTGTGGTGTTTTTTTATCGTCAAACGCTGCATGATACGAGGTAGTAAAAGTTTTACCTCCTAAAATGCAGCTCACAACAACCGCGATACCGAGATGATCACAAGCGGTAGGTGAATGAATTTGAAATAAAAAAAAAATCTAACAACACATCCATAAAAATACATAACCTCATCGTACCCACATGTGATAGAGCTAGCAAATACAAAACTCCAACAGATGAAAGGTTCGTCAGTTTGTTGGAGGGAGAAACCGAAAACGTACAAATTGGATGCACCACAACTGTTCGCCGGAACAGAAGAACAACGATATGTACAACACCGTACCGCTACCTCTAACCCCGTATCGATTTCCAGTGTGGTAGCAATAGTGCAACGCATCATAGCAAGGAAACTAACATTGCACTGGCGTTGCACCCGAAGGATATGCATTTCATTTTGCTATGTATCCGGGCTATTCGTGCTTTGCGTATACGTTGCAATAAAGTAGAAACATCACTCGTGTTTTTTGCTTGCTTTATTCTTTTAGTATCCTTTTGCTGGATTCATTTAGCGCGAATACTTCTACGTGCAGTGTCTGAATGCATGTATACAAAAATGAAATAATGTTATGCTTGATTTGCATGCCCCCTTGATGATACAAATTGGAATTAATTATCTTTTACGCTATTGATTATTTACGTTATTTGCTCAGTTTATTGTAACTTTCCGTGTCTATCCCACTTAAAGTTTAGTAATTTTGAGCCAAAGGGAAATACCATCGAAAATGGCAGCCTGGCTGACTGGGAAAGAACATTTAGATGATTATTTTTATAAGCCTGATAGTGCTTGATAAAATACTACATACACATGTATTAGAAATCGATTGGATAGCTACCTAAACTTGAATAGAATATGAAAATAAGCGTGACTTTTCTTTCTGCATGTTGTCTGGCTTTCAGTCTGCCGTATCTGTTCCAAAAACATTCTATCCATTCGATGCAGTTCCTGAATAGTCGCAACCAGCACAATCGTTGCACCATCATCTATCTCGCTTTGGATGAACATCCCTTAGGGAGGGAACATGTTTTTGACGATGTTTTTGACAAGTTAAAATTGTCGCTAACCCGAGGATAAATGATTCAGGTCAGCCCTTCTGCTGCAAAGGTACAACGGAAGTCGTACAACCATGTCCACAGCTGCATACATTATCGATAACTATATGTTTTATTCCGCCGACTATGTGTCGTTCAGCCACTTTCGTCGTGAGTTTTGTACTATTTCACCGACATATGACCGGAATGATATAAATAGTAAGATCATGATCATAGAAAGGGTACCATCAACTTTATGTAAAGTAGCGCATAATACCATAGCCTGCATTCGTGGTCTTTCGGTCCATGATCAATAATTTTGAAAATTATTATTAGTTGAGCTGCATTTCATTATTGATTTCTGCAGCTATTTGTTCTATTGTAAAACTAGATTTAATATTAAACATTACTTATTTACTTATCTGACATCCACTTCAGGGACTTGGTCTGCTCCATAAGTGCTCTAAATTGCACACAGTCGAGCGCCGTCTAGAGCCAATCCGATATCATAGACTTTATGGCGGACGCATCAATGCAATCACTCTAACTCACTTAAGGAATACTAGGCCACTGCCGTCCTATCCTTTGGGCCAGGCTATTGAAAAGGTTTTACAAACTTAATATAGATACTTTCCTCGAAAGTGTCTATTTAAACAAAATCAATCAAACGTATTGCAAATGTCTAATCCGAAACAGAATGAATTTAAAATGAAAAATAAATTTGTAAAAGGGCATCTTATTTACTAAATCTATATTACTCACTATTGTATACCTATATTGTTTACCTTCATTGCACCAGAAGAAATGCTATCTAAATATAAATTTATTTGGCGCTGCTGGGTATTCACTTTTGATTCTTAAAAGTATGCATTATATGTTGATTTCGATCTATGTTTTACCTTTTCTAATAATTAAAAAGCATGGTTAAATTTCTTTAAAATCGATAAAATATTTTAAAAAGAGTTTTTATCAAGTGTACTGTGTAATAGATGAGCATGCTTCTATATATAAAAGCACAATTAAAGTGAAAATTTATGTCGCTATTCATAACCTATCATTAGAATACATCCTTCGCTCACCACATGGTAAAACATCCCAAACGCAATACACGCCCACCAATGTCGATTCGCACCCTTGCAACCGTAACCAGTATACCATGTTTATCACACAGTGCAAATTTATCGAGCATCACTCATGTTTGTGGTGAGTAAAAGAAAAGAAATCGAATCAAAGATCAAAGACTGGTTCCCACTCCTATCCCCTTGCCGCTATTTAGGCCAAGGCCCAATTTATTGCGACTCGTTTATAATTCAACTTTTCTCCAACCGCGCCAAGAATATAAACGGATAATGTAAGGCCGAAGCAAGGTGGAAACGGCGGGTAATTATAAATTTTGTGTACGGTAAAATCGTCGGTTACACCGAGTGTGGCCGCTCGTTGTCCGAGGCAAACAAATTCAACCGAACAACTGTTTGACCCGGTGCGCACCAACAACGCAGGCTCGTACAACCCCTCCAGATGATCTGTGGCACGGTGGTTAAATTGAATTTTCTTTCTCCGCCATTTCCGTCAAGCGCTCAGGACGCATGCAACGAGTGGCGCAAATGTGTGAATATTCTAATGAAAACATCACACGCTCCCGGAGTGAAGCAAGCGAAACAGCGAAGATTAATGAGTTAAGCATAAGAAGCGATTACGCGCGTACCGGCGCAAGAGAGGTGTACAAACAAGGTACCAGAAAAGGAAACAGCAAACTTGGCCGCCCCAACCAACACCTTCAGCTACAGTAATAACAAGCAAAATTATTGCAAAACATCAAACAACACCACACACCAACCACGCCGCTGCACATCCGTGGTGCCGGATGGCCGCAAAGGCGAGCCGCATGACGGGTTGCGAGCAGAACGGCACAGCTCCAAGGTGAGTAGTTTTGCCAACCGGCTCGACTGTGGTCTCAGGCTAACGCAGACGAAAGGTGAAAGAAAACACCATCAGTATTGCTGAACCGGTAGGGACACAATGATCGTAAAAGAATACTCCCACACACTAGCAAAATCAACGGTTGGTTGTAAAAGTGTTCGAGAGAGGGATGGAAAATTACAAAAAGAAAAAAAAATAAAATAAAACAACAACGGTTCACAATTTCTTCTTCAGCCGGTTAATGACGTCAAACGGCTGTGTTACGAATACATGCAAACACTGTGCGGTAAACAACTCCGTAAGCGCTAGTCGGGATATATAAAATGAGAAAAAATATAGCATCAAATGTACATCTACAGTTTTGGTATAATCTTCATAATTCCATCCTCATAAAGGGATGATTGATTCAATAAAAAAAATTAATTCTAATTAAATACTTATCAAAACTTACAATACAAAAGTTGCTTGTAGTGCAGCATAAGCAGTTAAGATCTTTTGAAATTGTGTGAGCCTTTATATTTTACTTGGAAAAAGTTTATTTATTAGTTTCTAGCTATCGAAGAAATTGAAAATTATCTATACATGAAGTAAAACGCGTATTGTAAAGTACTAAAATCTCCTTAAAATAAAAGTTATAACGACTTTTATTTCTACAACAAGTTATGTATTCGCTTATCGAATCACTTCAAGGTTGTGCTGATTATTACACAAGAAGACATCGATCGCTAAGAATAACACGCTCTACAAAATGGGACTGCTCGGTAAAGGAAAGTTTACTTTGCCAACAGCAATACCCAAAGCAATTCTGAGCCATCGACGCCCATTGCGGGGACGCTACGGTAGCTGGGGAGTATAATTTTTCCAGCACCATGAAAGCACTCCCGGAGATTCGTAGTCTGCGCTATCTGCCGCGTTCCCCGGGCATCAATCCAAGCCACCCCGACGTGTAACCGCGACACTGTGTATGATGTACTGCACATTTTCTCCAGAACTTCAGAAATGAAGGAAAAATAAACAAAGTATAAAATAATTAATTGGGTTAATTCGGAATGTTTTCCCGCGGTGGTAGAGTACGCCGGTCGGGCATACTGTGCGTGTGTGTGTATGCGACACAATGTGCAACCCAGAAGCAATTCCGGGTCTCTACTACACGCTGTAACTAATTTCTGTTCATCAAACCCACGCGGAGCAATCGCGGCAAAGGACGGCTTTTGTAACTTGTGATTTATAATTTTGCAGCATATTTGACTTAGGCGTTCGTTTTATTTTTCCCATTGCTCACATCTGACCTAAGACCCATTTTGCAAAAAACGAATGAGCGACCGATCCGAACCGAGAGAATCTAATTTGAAGTTGTTGGAAAACATTAAAAATTGGACAGCCACTTGAATGGAACGGTAATGCATTTTCCTACAAGCGTTTCGAACGCGTTGAAACCTCGAGAAAAGTCCAACGCCCTCCTGCCAGTCCGTTTGCGCTCTGACGGTCCCGTCATTAAGCGGATGGTGGTAGTTCGGAGGCCGTAAAGATATTTTCGTAAATTTGACCCGAGGTGGTATAGTTTATGCGTTTTCATATTTCATGAAGCGAGCTTGCTGATTATGGCCAGGGAAATGGAAATACGGGCTAAACACACTGGTGGTTTTCCACCTTGGGTTGAGGGTATTTAATTCGGAAGATTGAAAATGCAAGACTAAACGTCGTCTGGGGTGTTTTTTGCAGATCGTCTAATGATTTTCCTGAACCATTAAGACAGGTTGGCAGCAATCGATTATTACGAAGCGTCATTTTAATTTAACTGCTTAGTGTACTGTACATTTAATGCATATCGTATAAAATAAAACTAATAAACTTCTTTAAATTACCAAACCGTTTGAAAATAAATACTTATAGACTGTCTTTACCTCTAACATTTTTTTATAGATTATACTAATGTTTAATATTTGGAGGAATATTCATTGAAAAATTTGAATCTTGCATACATCATAGAAAACCAAAGCAAAAATATATCTTTGAAGAATAATCAATTTGTTCTGTAAGCCAAAGTATATTTTTCTTCTCGAGAAATGGAGTCATTGTTGTAATGTAGTACATTCACATATAAACCATCTTCCATTTCTCATATTACACCATCATTATCTTACGCCATAACAAGCATTACTGACAAATTTCCATCCACAACGAAGCTTTTAAATTGTAATCAACACATGTGCCCTCGCTCTCGATCGCTTTCGACTACAAAACCACACAAATCAATGTGTTTCACGGTTACAAAAATCACATCCATTTGCTTCATGCAGGGTACAGTCCCATCAGGAGGGAAAATGATTACACAGCAATCAGGGACAGCGAATCAGTAGCGATACGACCGCGAGATATCCATCCCCCCCCCCTCTCTCTCTCTCTCTCTCTCTCTCTCTATCACGCTCTCCCTTGAGCTTTTCCCACGTGACTGCATGGATATCCACATGTTCATCGTCACCCTTACACTGGTGACCTTTATCGTCCCTTAAGCGTACAAGCCGCCAAATTCAAGCGTTTTTTGCTGAATAATCCAAACGACAAAAAAGAGAAAGAGAAAGGGAGAGAGAGAGAGTGGTTCAAACCCACCAGTGGTATTCATTGCGTGATGATGGTGGAACAACGGCTAGCCGATGCTAATATCCCATAATCCTTTTCGTGGTTAAGGAACTCTCGAAACCCGAAACGGAAATCCAAGGACAAGCGGTTGATATGCGCCAGCAGCCCTTGGTCGGTTCAAGACAAGGTTCAAAGGGCCCGGGTAGCAGGAATAGCAGAAACAGCAACGTGAAATATAATTTATCATCCGTATGTCACGGGACACTGCGCCGGAATCGCACCATGGGACGCGCTGAATGCTGAGGATGACGATAGCCAATTTTTCTCGCTCGCAATCCGAGAGATACTTGCCTGTCCCATTCTGCTTTCTGGCAATGTTTTATTTCTGCTTTACATTACGACAACGGAATCGATAGAGATTTTGTTGGAAACACTCGTGTACATTTCTGGTGAGTGTCTAGTGCGAAAATCATCCTTACGAATATTTTTGATCGCATTATCGGATCGTGTGTTTATCCTGTGCGCCGAGTGTAATTTGTCCCATGTGCCATGTGTAATCTAGCAGAACTTAATTCGCACACCAAGTGTCCTTGAGTGAAACAAATTAATTTGCCCCGTGTCCTGTTTTTAATCCCTTATGATGGGAAAAACTGTACTTCATTACTTGTTATACAATATTTTGATGTCCTTTCGTAAGTATTTCTAAATTGCAACATGAATTTCGTGCATAAAATCAAGAACCATGTAAAGATTTCCTTATAAACAAACAAACAAACCCGCCAAGAAAATATGCTATGCCCCCGCTTTATAGCGGTAGTAGCATTCTGTTGTAATAATTATCATCCTCAACCGAATGGTCCTGCCGTGCAATCTTTCATCCGTAAACAAGCAAACACTAATGCAAATAAATGCTCACCTAAGTCACTCCTCTCATTCAACCGGGGCGATGTGAATTTATTACCACCGGCCCGGCCCGGAATGGGCGCCACATGCAGAGTGCGCGTGTTAATGTTACGCCAGGTGTCTGATGGAGGGTGGGGCAACATTTTACTGCTCATCACACTAAACGGCGAACGCGCGTACGCTTCCATCACTCAATGATTCGCACAGCTCGCACACCTCATCGCAGCCTGTGCGATGTTTATTTGATTAGGTACGCACATTCACCGACCGCCCATCCCAAACCCACCCAACTTCAGACACCCAATCTTAAGACATCAATTCCAATGAACATAAATGGATGCTGGCCGAGCACCAGCGCACCAGCGTGGACGCCGGTTGCTCTGGTTTTAATTTATGTAATCTCATCTAGTCCGGCTAATGACTATGGTAAACGGTACTCACGCATCGAACATGTTTGGAGACGTTGCAGTTGAAGGTTTCATGCTGCATTGGGTTAATCAAGGTTGTCAGCAGTGCACAGTAAATGATAATCGATTTATGTGGTGAGATAATATCGAAACCCATGTCAGAATAATGGGTTCTTTTGTGGGTTGCTTTATGAATATATTTTTTTTCCAAAATGTCGTATACGATACATACGAGATATCATTTCAGCATCATCTCAAATAATTAAAAATACAAAACAGTCATACAGTTTACATCAAGACCAAATGAAAGGCTGGAATAAGGGAACCACTGCCACTTCGGTACATGAATTCACCGTTGGAATGGTACACCCATTCCTAATGCATACGCTTTTTTATGCTGCAACACTGACATCTGACATCTGCGACACAGCGTTGAATAGAATAAATTTTAATAAGCAACCACTGTTTACGGGCGCAACATGAAATTGAGTGCTATAAAGTGAACAAAAACTCAAGTCAAATAAAACCAACAAAGAGAGGCGAAAGTGTTAAAAGGCTACCAACCATCCACAGTAACGAAATCAGTGCCACAAAATAATGATACAATGGCACTCCTCGCCACACCGACCGAGAACAGCATAATGGAATGCATTCACTTTCGCTCCAAATGGAGCCTGCGGTTCTTGCAACCGTCTGCAATGATTTCTATTATTCTGTGCCCGAGTTTTTTTTCCTTACGTACACTCCTATCTACCTATTTTTTCCCTCTCCTTTGTCATGCACATGGCACATCACAAAGTTAGGTTCACCATGCGCTAGAACGGCAGCGAACAGCAGTCCAATGTCAGAGCGCTTCCAGGCACGTCGGTGGCCATTTGCTAGCGAAACACACATACATTCGGCCGGAGTCCGGGTTGTCCCGAAGCATCCCGGTTTTCTGGTGCGGCACACTACGCGGCGTTACGATAGAATTTTATAGCCCCACACTAACACCCGTATAATAATATGCTAGACACTGGAAAGAAGGCTTCCTTCGTGGCACGGCGAATGGAATGGCTCACGCGAATGGACGTTCATTATATGCGACTTCCAGACACATGGTCGTTCACATCGTACCAAGCAATGCTCCATGGAAAACCTACTTCAAAACCTTCCAACCTACACACTCTACCTTCCCACCAACAATTCCTCTTCCCAGCATGGTAAAAGGGCCACATATCAATGCCGCAGCGATCAGTTTTCCACGTTCAAACCTAACTTCTTCAAAACGGTTCACTAGCCGTTGACGTTTATGGGGCTTACTTGAGCAATCGAGCGATGGTCGAATGAGTTTTCGAAAAACTCCCACCTCAACACTTCATCGCCAGAGTGCCGTGCGGGGTCGAGTGCTTTCGGGAAGAAAAAGACCATTTGACGTAAATTGGCAACGACCCTTCGCCGAGAGGATTTGATAAGAAAGGAAAGTAAAGTGAAGATGCAACACAAACTCCCCAGTGCAGCATAACGGCGGCAAAGCGGGAACGGAACAACTCCTTCGCAAACAGCATCCGGCCGGCACGTTACGTCGAAGGTAACGAAATAGGACATGATCAAACCGAAATGGATGCAGAGAGCCAATAACGTATTTGACGCAAACCAACCAACATCCAAATGGTGGCTCGAAGGCAGAAGACCTTCACACCGGCAATGCAATCCGATTTCATCTTGTTCACTCTCAGTTGGTTCCATTCAATGGTTACGATTGAAATACGTTGTTTTACACAAGTCTTGACTTTATATTTCCTTTTTTATCGTGAGCGTGCGATTAGCAGGTGCATAAAACACCCATCGACTGAAGTTTTATTTGAAAAGGCAACTCCATTTATTTGCTTCTATCAAACATTTCGATGATCGAAAAATTTCTTCCTTGTGTAAGGACGTAATGTGAAGAAAGTGTATTGAGAATTTAAAAAAAAAATTGATACTCCATAGCATAGAATTAATTAAGAAAAAAATACAGCACCACGCATGTTGCGCTGTTATCGTTTATCGTAAGGATTTGTTGTACAAGCACACAGCTGGAGAGAAAGTGGGTCAAACGTCAAGAAAAAACCGCAAGCCGTTCCAACGGAATCAGTGACTTAAGCAAAAACTTTTTCAAGTTCATGCAACATCAATAAGAAGATCAACACGCTGTCAAAGTGACGCTTCCATGTTTCTTAACGAGCACAGGACGAACTCATTTTTAATGAAGGAAACTTTAGCTGAACGTATGACTCTATTTCGGTAAGCCGGTGCCTTGCTCCTCTTTGCCTTATTTTTCGGCGAACCAAACAGACTTGATGGAAAACTTTACTCAACAAATCTGTACAAAGAAACCGACACGGCACATAACTTCGTGTCGTGGATAAACTAATCACTCTACTGTGACAAGCTTCAGCCGAGCCTTATCCCTTTTTATACATGACTTTTGCTGACGTTCAAGCGGTGAAGGGAAAAAAATAACAGATACAAAACCCTGCACGCCCCGTTAATCATACAGTACATCTGCTTGCTGAAGGGTTTATTTTTGATACGTGGCACATTTTTGCAACGATAAAGTGTACGGTGACTGGAAGAGCCCAAAAAACAAAAAAAAAGACAAAGAGAACAAATAATACGATGCAATCACAAACTTGTACAAACAAAATGCTCAAACAGCTCGCCCAATCCACCGGTATGCACATGGTTGAGCCTCTGTTTCTTTATTCATTGTTTCATTTACATTTACCGATATGTGGCAGGTAAGCCGAGCTGTGTCCGAGGAACGTACCGAACCAGTGCTACCTTGTGCAACTCCGTATCAACGGGTACGCTACCTACATTTCGCTTTCGGTATCGGCGCCACGGACAACATTTGCATACGTACGATGAGAACCAACAATGATTGCAAATGAAGTTCAATCGCAAACATCCGATGCACTTGGGATTGCAAATCGAAAAAAAAGCCATACCGGGAGGTAAAAAGTATTCACACCCACTCACACAAACAAAAGTTACTGCTTGCCGAGAGAAGTACATTGTTGCAAGTGAACTGTACGATAAAGGGTTCGATTCGGATGGAAGATTCGATTATGAAACTATCATCATCTGTTATACAGGATTTTTAAAAACGAACGAAATTTGAGGCTCTACATGACGTAAATTTGTATTCAATTTTTTAAAAAGGATGCATTCAAAAACGATCTTTTCTTATCGTATTACAAATTATTTAAAAAAAGGTTGTAGGAAATATTCTGTTTAATATTAATGTGCTTTCAGAACAATACGAAAGAATTTTGATGTTTGTTTCAGATTGAAAGGTGCTTATGTAAACACTTTTTTGAATGTTGAATTATATATATAAGGGAAAGTAGGTAAAGCGCAAATCTTAAGATTAGTTAGGGGAATTACTGGATTAAGTAAGTCGAGGACTTTGACTGTATGAAAGTCTTATAAGCATCCTTGCTTTATCAAAATAATCATCAATACATTGAAAATTTTCATTTCACTTCTTATGCTTCTCATGATTAAACAACATGCTATATTTCATTGAATTTTTATTTGTTTGTCAAAGAAGACAGCTGATTCGGGTAGGATGAACAGCAACGGAAAATGTCGGATTGTTTTCTTCTCTGTTTTAACTTTAACTATATATCAAAGCAACGTAGTACAGAATATAAAGTCGATTTTATGTTTCAGAAAGTCTATTCATTCACTTAAAATAAGCTTAAATAAAAATATACTTATGACACATGTCACAAGTGCGCACAACAAAAACTTTTTTTACACATTTAACGTATCACATTGAAATTTGCATCTTAGTTCTTAAAGATTGTTTTAGAAGTTATGCTGTACCCAAACAGCATTGTTAAAATATTTCAAAATAACTTTTTTCTATTAATTATAAGAAGTTTCCATCTTTCCCACAATGTTCACCTATCGGTACTTTCTCCTGCATTATAATTAGTCGATTATTCTCAGATATATCAATAGAAGTAATGATTTTGTTTATAATTTCAAAATACGAAGAATTCCTTATCTGAATTACGAATTGCAAGACTTGCTTACGTAAGGTACAATCTTAAAACCATTGCTGGTGTAATTGCTGATTAAAAAAGAATTTTAGAAAATTTTACTTGAATTTGTCTACCACGACCGTGACACGATTAATGTTGTTTAATTTTCCGTACGTTAACCCGTAACCCATGATTGATTAAGACTTATATCAAAACGCATTCCTGCCCTCGTTTGCCTATTGAAAATTATTTTGAGAAATAATCATTCCCCGCTATCTTGCTCTGATTTGAAGCTCAATTAGTTCAACATTAATTGCAATCGCACCAATACACACACACACACACACTAAAAAGTCCAATAAATGAGGAACAATTATAGGAATGCAATTATTTTGCGATTGAACTTTTTCCACATTGGAAAAGCAAATGCGAATTTCATCCACTCTCGTTTTCGCACGAACCG
>KI422996.1:9145-41046 GCA_000473375.1 Anopheles culicifacies | reverse complement strand
CACTCTCTATTAATCCACTGTTTCACGGTATTGCCATATGGTAAATTTCTTTTCTGCTTAATAGCAAAGTATTGCGTTTTCGCATCGAAATGCTTCACATTAAACCCATCCTCACGAGGCAATCTTTCGACTTTGCGCACGAAGAAATGCTTTGCCGTTACCGGTAGTAAGGCCATGAACAAGCAAATTCCTTTTCACAGCCGATTCGTGTCACCGATTGTCCTCAGCGTCAGCCGAAACTTCCTTTGCGTGAAAATTTACACAAACATACAACCACAACAAAAAACATGCTCCTAAAGCTTCCTCAGGAAACTTGGTACTGGTAACTGAGAGTGGCTAAAATGCGAGCAAAAATGGACGGTTCGGAAAGTAAACCGCAAAGCACACCACCACGTCATCGTTTTTCAGTCGTGATCGTTGTTGATTGTTCCGCGATTGATTGTTTGTGTCCGCACCTTCCGTACCGTTTGGTGGGTGCACACAGGCATATGCTTTGGTGCGGAACTTTCGCTTTCACGCATGAATTTTCGGTCAAAAACAGATAAAACAATGAGTGCGCGTGCAAACAATTTTTTGAAAGTTGTGCCAAGTAACAATACACGCTGCGGTACCCGTCTCCTGCCATCCCTTCGCGTTGTATTATAATGCATGAGGGGGTGGGTGGACTGGTACATAGAGTGCTCACGGAAGATTCGACACATGTGGCGTGGGAGAAAAGGACGAACCCCGCACCGTCGGCGGCGACCGTTCACGACGGGAGGTTTTGGGAAGTGTAGGAAAACAAGGAGCGCACTATTTGTTGCGTTAAGATCGGAAGTCTCGTATCTGGTTCACAAAGCGCACCCATGGACAACGCTGCGTATTGAAAGTTCCCTACTGTCCGATCGATGTCAGGTGCAGCCAATTGTTCGTTTGGGAAGGTTTGGTCAATTTTGAGCTGTTGTTGGTTTCCACGCCTATGTATTGGAACGATTTGGACGAAGAAAGCTTCGTGGCATTTTAAATAGATGATACACAAATTTCTCTATGTGCAGAGAATAAAGAGAGCTGTATTTGTTTTGTAATACCTTTTTTTAATTGGAGTTTTTATTTAATTTTGCTAAAAACAATCAAATTATGATCGTTGGATAAGATACCTCCCCAGAGAAATAATGCGTTGCAAGTAAAATCTAGCTCCACTCCCACAATTACGTCCTTGCTTGGGCGACAACTTCGTTCGCCATTCTGACTCACAACGAGGAAGATCTTCAGCATTCCTATGAGCATCATTTTACCATGACTCCCAGGAATGCAAACGAGACACCAAACACAGAAGTAACGTCGTCAGTAAAACCATGTCCAGATGGGTATCGTACTGGTGTACACCTTTGGCCTTTTGGATGCACTTCAGACAGCTAACAGCAGATGCACCTGTGGTGCAAGCATACTGGTAGACGCTGGCACTGGAACGACATGTATCTAAACGTACGAATGTTCCAATGTATTGCTCTTTAAGGTGTGTCCAGTGTGTGTGTATCTGTGAGAAAATATTACCACGATCGAGCGGGGATCGTTTCGTGAGTGCATTTTCTTACTGGATAGGTTAATGGTTGCTATTTTTATCATAAAGATAATCCACTATCAATTAAGATAGTCCAATTTGGGTGCAAAAAATGTCGATCCGTTTTAATGATGATATGATACATCTTTTCTTTCTTTTCGTTTTCAGGTAAGTTCCTCGGAAAATGTCAATCCAATCAGGAATGTTCGGACACGGACCGCATACCTGCAGGTACGAGTAAGGATATTAAAAACAGCATCCCAAGATGCATCGATTGCATATTTTATGTCTGGAAATATGCAATCTGCAGCTTTAAAGCTTATTTTCGGAAATGTTATGATTAAAAATATTAAGAACATTCAAATCAGATGCAACATTTCTGACAAACATGGGTTCATCGTACCTATTAAGCTAAGATCAAGACGAGTTGGAGGAAGGTTTCCAGCTATTCTTGGAGTCGCGTCGTCTTTGTCGCTTCGTGACAGTAACCAAAGCACCGTGAAACGCTTTTAGAATTCAACCTCCATCAAACCGGTTCAACGATTAAACGCTCCCGCAGCTCGATACGGTATTTGCATAAATTTGGCTGTTATTCTTAGAACAAGCCGAAACGATTTACGAGCATCATCTGTGAAGTTCAAAAGATGTTTCGCTAAATAAATGCAAAGATCCGCTTGCGTCCAGCGAATGTGGCGTTCGCAAACACCGAAAATGGACCACGGACTCCGATTTTCGGAAATTTGCATTATTTCAGCCATTCAATGCAGCCAGCAAAAGAGGGACTGCAACATAAAAATGTAATTCGCTTAACGTGTTTACATGTTTGCACTTCAGCATTTCCACTGTACATGGTTGTGAAATCACATTACCGTTAGCGAAATGATTAATTGTTTACAGGTGTTTGTAAGCCAAATTTGAATACCGACCCACTTGTCACAATCCAGACACGCCGGTGGTTGCTGTGAATTGTCTTCCTGCCTCGTGGGTGAGAATGTACGGTGTGTCTTGTTTCGAGGCACCGTTTCACCATAGTCGCTTTATTGGTGGTGGCTGTTTTTAGTGCGTTCTCCGTCATGTGGCGGACGCTAGTTTCCCAAAAAAAAAGCGACACACAAAACACTTTATTGTGTACTGCTGCTGCTGCTGCTGCTGTGAGAGCTCCTGCTAGTGACGCGACTCCACCTCTGGTCCCGTGTGGATGAAAAGAAACTTTCTCACAGCAATTTGCAGCTGGTCGTTGAAGCCGATTGCATTATCGGTTCATTTGAGTTTTGGGGGGATCTGTCGGCCGTATTGGATTGTGTTACGGCGTGGTATGCAAAAGACCGCCCGAAACACCCGCAATTGTAAAATCCACGGCCGAAACTACGCTTGGCGACGGTCGATTGTTATTAAATGGGTACAAATAGAGCTGTCTTGGTCGGTTTTGTTTTGTGTTTTGTTTTTCTGTTGGTCTTTCCCTCTACCCAAATAGTTATGTTTCTGTGACTGAACGGATTGTAAATGGCTTGCGATAGTTATCATCTGACACATGCCCTGCTCCCTCAACTCTACTCTACGTTTTCGAGAGATGAGTTCTCAGCGTCAGCAAAGACATCGTAATAGCATGAAACAGACATCAGCCACACTTTAATCCGAGCACGAGCGCTGACTGTTTCGTGTCGTTTTATGAGCGCGTTGCAAATTGGATAGCAAAAATGCAAATTGGGGAGCACGAAAAAAAAAATGAAACAACATTGTCTGGTGACGATTGAGTGCTATTTCGACACGTTTAGATTGAGTGCGGTTGTTTGTAGATTGACTAGAAGAAAATTATAGTTACCGTGGTCAATGCGTTACGTTTGATTTTACTCTAGGATCTTCTTGAGGATGTCTACTTCAACACTTCTTTTATTACTACATTTTTGTGTTAAGTCTCAAGATAGAAGGTAAGGCTTTTCAAAAGAGAATGAGTCATGTCGACATATTTGCCGATTGGGAACATTGGAGACCAACAATTCGTTGTTTCGTTTACTAATGCCTCAAAGATCGCAACTTATGCTCTTCGAATGTTAATAATTTACATGCAAAAGCATTGTTTTTTATTTGAATTTGGATTTGTGTTATATTTCAAGAAAAGCGATAAAAGATCAGGCTATATTTTGGTGTTCCGTTCTCTTTTACATTTGAATTTGTTGAACAACTTGATTTGCATACAAGACCGGCTAAGATTAGAAGAATACGGACCATAGCCTATTCTTTGTAGTGCTACATCACACACTTAGACCTACTGACAGTAACCTTTGAGGTAACCTTTAGCCGTAGGTAGAGAGTAAAAATTTAAATCAAACCATTCAACCACCACTCGAACTCGGCTCTTCCTGGCCGACTTTTCCAGTCTTTGTAACGAAACGAGAGCAACCGGTTGACACTGAAGCGAAACCGTACGTCGTGGCATTTTAAAGCCCATGCCAATGGTTCAAAGCATATGGCAGATGCATTGGGACGACCCAACCGTATGATGATGCACCCGCAACGTGCAGTTGCCGGGAAATGCGGGGATCCGAAAAATGCATCTACAGTTGCACATGCTCGCGCGCGCCCATTGGAAAATCGATTTGTGCGGGTGGGCGTTCAGCAAGCGGACGGCACGAAGTAAAGCTCTGCCGCGCATAGCCAATCTAAAGTGGCACACAAGCTGGCCCGCTTTACTGCCGTGGCTCTTTGCTTCCTCTCGGTTGTTCTGTACGGGTGAAGAATCAACTGAACCATTTGAATTGTGATTGTATGAGTGTTGTTGGTTTTTTTGTCTGCTTCTTCCTTCGATTAGTTCACACGACCAGCATTCAGCATCAGTCTGCAGACGTAGGGCACACAATGATTGCACAATAGTTCGTGCCGGGTCGCGTGTACAACGCGCCAAGCAATGGAAGCACAACAAAAAATGAGCGAGATGAAAAACAAAACAACAACAAAGCAAAAAAAAACCTCGTACACACTCACCAGCCCTGCAAGATTGAATGGAGACAGACCAAGCATTAGCATCCACTGTTTAAAATGATGCACATGCACTGTGAAGGTAGCTGGTGTTGAGAAGGCGTTCAAAGCCGTAAAAAGACACGGACGGGTCTCGATCGTCCGGGAAAAGCGGCCAACAGACAAAATCAATCACCATCGGCAATGTGGGAGTGGATGAGGTTATGGGTTCTGCGAACGAACGAACGAACGAAACGAACGTCAACCGGCAAGCGTCATTCGTCCCGGTGACAGATGTGTGCTAGGAGCTACGGGAGGCAATCATTGGTTAGTCATAAATCTCGTCTACTTACAGGAGTATCGATTGCGATCGCGTTCGAAATCCTAATGGGAGGGTAGTGCCATTGATTACACGAAGAAATGTGGCTATAGTGTTTATATGTGGCAATCGTGTCCAATGCCCTGCCTCTTTGCCATTAATTTTTGATCGTAAAATTAGTTCAACACGCCTTTAGTAATGTGCGCTTCACTTTACGCGACTTAAAATGTATTTTTTTACACAACGAGATGGTTTAGAAAGCATTAAGTTGAAATTGGCATTTTTGTTAGTGATCGTAAAAAGTTTGTTACAAAAATTACAACAAATCTTATGAAAAATATACTGAACCATTTAAATCAAACATTCAATTAAAAGTTCAAAGCAAAAAACAAAACGACACGGTGTCCTCCATTATAGAATGAAATATCATTTACAAAATTGTAGCAATTTATTGAAATAAATCACTGGTTAGAGTGGATTTTTTTAACTGACTAATGATCATATCGATTAACTAATTATTGTTTATGAGGGTTTTTTAATTTCACATTTTAGAAAAATATTTAAACGATTCATAGTAAAAATAGGAAACTGCTAAAATTTCGATGATAAAAGAAACCAAGACCGCACAGGAAACAATGCCCCCAAATCAGCGAATAATTTTAAAGGGTTCGTGTATCCGATGTCTCAATGTGCCATGCCCTTGTAATGTTCGAAATTTGCCACAGTGAACATATTCCGGAAAAGTCGTTCAACTTTCCGCCCGATTGGACAGCAGTTTTGCACACCAATTTCCTACAGGGTAACACATTTTTGTACATCCCCCAGGAAGACAATAATCGCCACCACTCTGGATGGTTCGTTTCCTCTCAACGACATATTACTTTTTTTTATCGCGGAAGGAAACTCTGTAACATCTCGGAAGCAATTCTCCCCCGGGTTATAGGACGCTGTGTCATCGTAGCTGCTGAAACCAAAGCAAAATGAATGATGTGATTTTCTCAATAACCTACGCCGGTTTCATTCGGATTAGCCGCTACCAGAGTGACGCGTAATCATTAATCTATCGATCGGTGATCGAGCGTTTAATTTCCCGTGTGAAACAATTTCATCGCCAAATTCGCGCCATCGATTGTCGCAAAAAAAGGTGCTGACGTGCTGTCGTCGTGCGCCGGTGCGTAACCGTGTGTCTTAACCAATTTTGCGTTTGTTGTTTTTTGTGGTGTTCGTCACTTTAGGTGGTACCTTGGAATGACACAGGGGTAGTACGAGTTCCCATTCGTGCTGCTTTACGTTCAGAAGTTCCACGATGGAAGAAAAACGCTTTACAGATTTTGCGCGGCGATATGATGCCAAAAACCTTTGCGTGATTGTATAATTGATGCTGTCAACGGCTACTGACTTGCTGGAAAGGAACTGATGGGAGTGAGGTTTTTAAAAATCTTCTACCCATAACGAGCGGTTGATGAGGGCAGTTCTTATCCCAAGCAAGGTGTGCAAAATTGTGCGATTTTGTGTGCTGTCAAATTATCGCTGATGCGTATACATTAAACAAAAATCTCCGCCGAAGCTAATGATTCTCAACTTCTCACATCAGCAGCTGAAGGCCATTCTCAGGCAAGAGAATGTTGGACGCGTACACAAAAGAACCATCGTGACAAAATTGTAGACATCATCGTTTCGCTACCATCTACATTCCACTATTGATGTGCGTGTTGGCCGTTTTTCTGATTCATGGTCTTTTTTATACTCCTTTCCCACTGCCGAGTGTACTTTATGCTGAATTATTTGCATACACTTGGATACTTGGGTGAAAAATAAACTCCGACAGGTACGCATGATTTGCATTCATTTTTGCTACCACCCTGTAAGCACTTGCAGGAACTGCAGGAGTGGTGCTTCACCACTGAGTGCCATGTTAATTTATACAGATGCATCACCCAGTCGTGGATAGCAAATTATAAACATTTTCAAACGACCATTACAGTCACGGTGGGAGGTTGTGCTTCGATACCCTGATAGCCATGGGAGCTATCAGTTGTGCAAAATACAATTCTTAATGAGGTGGCGTGCAAAGTAGTAAAATCAAACAACTGCGATGTGAATAAATGAACAATTTATAAATATTGATGCATTCTTAGCTTTCTTGTTGAACGATTGACCTAAAGTACACAAAACAAAAAAATTACCCTATAACAAATTTCATTTTTAAATACTCATTAACTCCATAACAGTTTTTTTTTATGTGAAGCCGTAAATCTTGCTCGCATTACTTTACGACCTTTTTTTCTCAATATCGAAGCAATTTTTTCGTCCCACGCAAGTTCTAAATTTGGCAACCAATGAGGCTACTATTTTATGTCTGTCCATTCAAAAAAGCTTCTTCAATTCACACTTTACCAGAATACAGGAACAACAAACAAATGAATGTTGGTTATTGGTTGAAACATAGAACCGGGTAGGTAGCAGCTATTATCGTTATTCAACGGAACACAAAATAACCCCTCGAAAATAGCCCTGTTTCTAGTCTAGACGCGCCTATTTTTTTTGCGCCAGTGGCATTTACAAAAAAAAAAAAAAAACAAACACACATCCATAACCAGAGATACGTTCAATAAAATGATGTTCGCTCCTTTCGGCAGAATGGCACACGCCTCCAAACCACTAATAACAAAAAAAGACATCTGGTATAATTAGGCCGTTGCTCACCTTCGCTGGAGGACGTAGCGATTCTTTGTCTTACTCGAGCATTCGGGTTCCTATTCTTCCATCGCCCACCGGACACCCACCGAAAGCCATGCGCGCATCCCCTAGTGCTCTCGCGCATGATGCAACGCCTAGGCGCCGTAGATTAATTCTAACCACTTCGAAAAGCGCAAAACAACCAGTTCCTTGGGTGAGTCGCCCCAGCAACCGATCCGATATGTCCTCCGGTTGCATTTGTGAAAAGGTCGAAGATGCACACTGATCCACCGTGCAGTGCATATAACTGCTGTCCGTCGGTTGGAAGCCGAGAACGGAGAACGGCCATATCTTGTCGGCGTTAGATTCGTTCACTTATTCGCGTAAGGCCATTAGAATTAGCATTAAAATCAATTTCTCCGTTCGCTTCGTGGTGGTGTGGCTCTTGCATCAAGCGCTAAGCAGCGGTGTGGTCCAAATTGCAATCTTCGCGCTGGCTACTTTACAGTGATAGGAGGGTAGGGGTGGGGAGGTCGTGTAATTGCGCGACCGAATGTTTGCTCCACTAATGTGCACCTTTGTTCCAGATGCCATTTGAAAAGGCGAAAGCATCAGGAACACATGGTCTCGTCAGGTTTAATGCTTACAACTTGTGGGTGGCAAAACATTGTGAAACATCGAAAATGAGATTTTAATTGACCTAACAAGATCCTTCGATTTTGCGCAGGCCGGGGGGATCCAATTTTTTAATAGAAATGTATGTTTCATTACGCTCTATATCGTATCACATGATCAGTAAGTACACGTTCACGTGTTGGTTGCATAAACATGCTTTTAGGGGAATTTTATTTTAGCCGTTCATTAGTCATAATTTATAGCTTCTTTGATGAAAATTGTTAGTTTCAATATGGTTCGTTCTTTCTGTTCTTGTCACTACTCCTTTTTTCTATTTCTAATCATCACTCTCTCACCCGAAAAAGCCACTCACTCTTTTTAAATTCTAGTGAGTCAGCTGTAACGCTGAAAGGTGAGGAGTTCTCAAATAAATAGCGTAGTTGTATCATATTTTTATTGATCTTAAAAAAGTACATAAAAGTTTCCCATATCTGTGGCAAATTCTACAACTCTAAAACAATAGTGATGAATCATTCTACTTAAATTCAAATCGTTACGGTTTCTTAATGAAAGAATGTTCTTTAAGAGGATTGCTTCTCATTACTCACTATTACTCGTTATTACTCATACCGTATGAAACATTTTCTTTATTTCAAGAAATATCTTTGTTTAAAACTTTTACTCATCGTTTTCATTGAACATCTGTTTGTAAGACAATGGAAAATAAATTTGTTTACTTAGATAAGAACAAAGTACGTTTTGTTTGAAGTTTAAAATGAGTCATAACTGTAGAATTAACAGAAAAACGTTAAATTTTCTTTGTGTTAAAAGTAAACGATGATTAACTGTGAAATGTCTGAAACATCCCAAGAAATAGGGTCAATAAAACATCTTCATCAAATAATAAAACAGACCTCCAACAACCTGTCAACGATAACAAAAGAAAAGATGTAGATGAATCATGTGAAATGTAACTAAGTGGAAAACACAATCCGTCACAAAAGCAAACGATTTAATTCACTTACTTTTCAATCGTACCGACAAATTCTTGCTCGCGGTATCCAACATCAGAAACACCTGTAAAACATGCTAAAGCTTTACCCTGTGCTGCCCATTCAACCGTAACTTTACCATAATTACCGTTGGGTTATTTTTTTTTGTGTGGCAACAAGCAATTTTTAACATCTCTAACTATCGGTCACGATCGCGTCCGATTAGTGTTGTTTTCGGTCGGAAATAGTGCTTCAACAAACAAATAAAAAAAACAAAAACATTCATCTCGGACACACCTTCCTGCTGGCGGGCAGTGAATGTTTACCCGATAGCAACAACATTTTTGTGTGGTCTCCTTCCACCCGCGCAAAAATGCAAGCTAATGCACTTGCGGTGAATGCATTTGAGGTTTTAAGTTTTGTACACGCCCGCAAACGCCTCTAAATCGGTGGTCAAAATCGTGCCCACTCCCGCTCCACTGAACTTTTCTTGCTTCCGGCGCAAATTACAATTCACTTACTCTAATAGGAAGGGTTTGGAGTCGACCCCCTCCTCTCGTCGCTTTGGGAAATGTTATAGCCCATCACCATTAACTTTACGTTGATCGGCAGCGATAACAACAGCGCTCGAAAAAACAATTCCATTCCCAAAGCGTGAGTTCAATGCTGCATGGTAATTTAATAATATAATTTGTATAAATCGTCAGAACGAGCATTCGGAGATTGCATTTGTTTTTTTTTTCTACTTCCCTCAATTGCAACAAAGAAACACTCTTCTTCGGTGCACAAACGATACGGTTAAGTTAGGCAGGAAAAATGCAACTAAAACAATTCACATAAATCACGTGTGCTTCACAAAGCGAGACGAAAAGGGCACTTCGGTGGGGTCCTAAATCGTGAGGTATTAGATTATTAAATTTAATGTGCCACCGTATTACCACCACCGTCACTTTGGTTTGGGAAAAACCTCGTTAAAAGGCCAGGAAATAGCTATGAGACACATAAAGAAATGGTTTCTCCAAAACACGGCCACAAAGCTGCGTAATGAAAAATGCGAAAATAATATTCAAACACACAGTTCGTTATGGGAAGGATGCATCAAACCATAACAACATAACGATGCAACGAACCGACTGAAATTGCTACCCTGTGTTTTTGTTTTTTTGCCAAAACGGAAGCTTTAACAAGTGAAGCGTGCGGAAAATGTTGGAAAATGAAGAAAAGTACTGCATTCGAAGCACTCGGCAGGTCGACGAGCAAGCTAAAGGAAGCCTATAGCAAAAGATGGCACCTGGCAGTGAAAAAACCTTCCTCGACCCAATGCGGTTGCCCAACGAAAACATAACCTGCAAAAATTATGAGTTTCGATGTCCGATAGGAATCGTCCAATGCGGAATGAAACGTAAATAAACAACCGCACTTTGGCATCGAGGGGGGGAAATGAATTCGACGAAGAGATAGCTGAGGAATGCCTTATGTAAGACTTTGGTTGGTTGATTGCTCCAATTACCCGATCTAACCACCCGTTGGTCAGCCGCTGGTATTGGAAAAGGTTAGTTCTCGTTACTTACGCCGGCAAAGCCGATGATGAAAAGAGGAGAAGTAATTTTAAATCACTTTCGCTCTCGTTTTGCAGTGTGATACAAAATTGTACCGAATGATCGTAAGAATTCATACCGTAAACATGACGCTCATGGGTTACATGTTTCGGTTTTATAGCGTAATTAATAACTGGTTTAATTAGTATACTGAAATAGAGGGTTTAATATATCAAAAACGTAATAAGGACATTCAGCTCTTGTTCATCATCTTTTCTTCTACTTTGGGACTAAAACTGATGCTGAGAATAGCAATTTTTTTTAGTGAGTTAGTTGTTAGACGGAACTCACTTATTTAAGTCCGACTCGCTTACTCACTGTTACTCACTAAGCACATCTTTTACTATATTCTCAAGAACTGGTGATCTTGTTCTAGGAATAATCCTACGTATGTTCAGTAATCTTAAAAATAATACAAAATCATGCCGTTGTGGCAGTCCGTTTTAAAAAGCATACGACTATTTTGCATAATTCTAGAACGCCTCATAAACCATAAAATGAGAGCATCACGAGATAGCTTAAATCTACAGATCATTATAATGCTCTAATTCTTGTGCAGAAACACTGATATGCTGGATTAAATTTGCGCTGTAAAGTGATTAGGTTATCGCATAAAATCTGCTTACCCTTTCAGATCCGTTTTCAAATCAGATTGAATGTCTGGCTATCACCTTCAACATAATCTCGCCAATTGTAAACCACATTCACCTTCAACCAACAGCCCATGGTCAGCGAACAATAAATCATAGCAAATGTTTCAGCGATAGAACCGCTGTTTGTTTACAGCGTTCCGTCTTTCGAACACCTCACACTAGCACAGGCGTTATGATTTATTGAACAACGGACCAACCGGAGATCGAAACAATCATCTTGCCGATCAAGCCAAGATCAAGCTACAGCAAGGTAAACAAACCAAGAAGAAGCATGCGCATGCTTTTGACCAGCAGAATTACTTTGGTTCCGCAATCAATAAGTCGCCTCTCACTGGCACTCGCTGCTGCAATAAACATCCCTCCGGTCCGTATCGCAAAGTCAATGTGAAGGTTCGATTTATGATAAAAAGTGGCTCCTTCATCCTTTCACATTTTATTTTATTCGCCTTCGAGCTAACACCACCACCAAACCCGGAATCGGAACATTCAAATCGATTGGCAAAAATGGTTCTATTATTCATGTGACTGGGAAGCGAGCGTGTGCTGCATTATGCAATCAATAGACCGGGAGCATAACGAACTGTGGGCGGATGTGTAGCACAAACTTGTGCCGGACGTTAAAGGCAACTGGCAGAATGGCAATCAAACCTTCTGGGCCGTTAGAGCTGAAGGAAAAGGTCGTTTTTGTTTGCGAACGCACCGGCAGATGAATAAAACATGTAATTGTTGTCGTTTCGCTTTTTTTGTTTAATTACTTTCCATGTTTCCAGTAGCAAACGAGTGCTTTAAGAAGGGTAAGAGAATAATTAAATTTGGCAAAGAAATTGTAAACTTGCTAAACCCATAAATTGTGCTCCCAACCTTGGCGTATGCCGTACCTCCAATGAAAAGTGAATCGTGCAAAACAAAGCAACAACAGACCGCCACGATCGGTAAAATGCGAACAATTAAGTACGATAGCCTCCCATTTATTCGAGTGGGTCAGCGGATGGGTGTTTCCTTCTGGCGTGCGAGCCGAGTGTTTTGTGTTGAAGCGCTAAAAGGCAATTCGGATCTGGTGGAGTGGCACGCTTAGGATAGAATTGAGCGAATTTAAGGTGATCCAGATAAGTTAGCCACCCCCTCCATCATCAGCGAACCGTATCGAGATAATCGGGTACGAGCTGAAACTTAACCTCCCAATAAAAAAAGCCTTTAGCACAGAGGGGCTCGTTTAGATTGGAACGAGCCGGATGAAAATATTAAGTCACACTTTTTAAGGTGATTTTTTGACACTCGCGTTCCGCCGGCCACACGATCTGATCACATTTAAATCATTAACACGCGTTCCATTTTACCGTTTCATGGGCAGCAACCAACCGAGCTGCTGGAGTTTACATTGTTTCCTGCGTGAAAAGCGAAAAACTTTCAATTTTTAAACTCCTGCCAATCGATGGTTCGAAGTGATCGGTTGCGATTAAATTTAAGTTTCTTTGCTTTCCGCCCTTTCGTACGAGAAAGGGAAAGCTACCATACTCCTGGCTCTGATCTTTGACACCGATTCCGATTCCGCTTGACGAAGGGAAATGGTGTTCTAAATCGCATCGGAAACATTATCTCGATCGATAACCGATAACGTACCCTTCGCCTGTACGATACAGAAATTAGTAAGCGATCGCGAAAGCTTCCGAACAGATTAGATCGCTATCTGATTGTTCCCTGCCGAGGCAAGCCGATGGTTAATTAGTGCGCTTACTGATAGATGGCGTAATGCATACTACTGAGTGCAGTGTCAGACCCTTTTGGAACTGGAACCCAACACCGAACTTATAATTCAGTGAGAAAAATTAAACACAAAATTCTTCACCTCATTGCACAATATCTGTCTCGATCGTTTCGTACACTAAAAGGGAGGGTGAGAAAAAATGTGTCACAAAGCCACAAATCGCTCGATTTGTGTTAAAATTGCAACCGCGTTAACAAAACAAAGACTTTGTTTGACGTGCATACTACGCACCGCGGACGACATGACACTTTAAGTGACATTGCGTACTCTGACGGCAAAAGACGTCAATTAAAATTTGAGGCTGTTAATTTGTCAAATTCCACTGCCTATAAGCGTAGGGATGACGGTGTGTAGGTGAGAATGAAATGTATGTCACATCGTTACAAAATGGTTCGGTTCGTTTCGTTGGTCTCTCATTCGCACCGAGCAAAACAAGCCCGAAAGTTCAACACAGAGGTTAGCGCATGCTGCTAGAAGCAAAGAAAACATGCGTCGAAGAAACCAAACTGCATCGCGATCAGCAAAACGATAAGCGAAATACAAGCAAACGATGCAAGGTTGCCTTTAACGGGGATGGGAAAGTGTGTTTGTATGCTTTGTGATGTGGTATGTTTGGGTTACAAATGATGTATTAGTAGTAGTTTTTTTTCTAATTTCATAGTTCAATATAATTAAACCACCTTACAAAAATATGCACCAGGGTGCAAACGTTACCTTCTCGTCATATTAAATTTGAACCATTTTCTATCGAAACCATTCCAACCGGACACCACTTGATTGATCGTTTTCGGTTTTGTTAACCGTACCAAGCAATGCAAAAATCGCTTCGCGTCATTCCAACACGACAGCTCACAACGAGCCCAGTGCGGAAGCAAACCGATGCGTTTGAGTATTCCGCTCAGCAAGTAAAACGTAACGCCAGCATAAACGGCACGCGGCCAACGTTATTGCACCCTAAGCCTGAGCATACTGTTAGTGACTGCAAGCACCCCTCTTTAGTGCACGGTTCGATCGCAACTTTCAATTTCGTAATCACTTTCCACTGCATACGACACATCGTCCACTCTCGTCCTACCTAGGCCCATGTTATCATCGAGTTGTTTTCCGTGACCACACGAACTTCCTCGCCGGATGTCACGCGCAAATGACCGCGACGCGTCATCGATCAAAAGGGTAGAAGGGGAGGAGGCTCGTTCGATTGACAAATGAAATCTAAATCTGTCCCTTGGCATGTGTGCTTCGGCGTGCAGCTAGATGTTACATTTGGGGGTTTTGTAGGGTTCGTCGCTTGCTGACAAGTCTTTTGATTTTTTTAACCTTTTAAAGCAGTTTAATCGTTGCGCTTCTGGTTAAACACAGTCAGAAAAGAAAGAAAACTTGCGACTAAACTGTGCAGAAGCGCTTTGATCTGCTTGTGTTCAGTGTGATGTATTCGTCTTCGCCCCGGAGGCTTGCTTAAAGGTTCACCTTGTGCTTCCGTCTCTGCAGCGTTACGCTGACTGGCTATATGCTTTATCACCTTCCTGCTTTGTAAAGCATGATGGATGTTGTTTCGCCCATTTGTCTACTTCCCTAGTTTTCCTTGCCTTTTCCCTGCCACTCTTCACCTTGTCTCCCTATCGGCCCCTCTCGATCGGCCAACTAACGATGTGTCTTTTTTTCGTTGGGCCATTTTTTTATATCTGCTGCTTCCCAGACAAGACCACTCAAACTGCGAGCAAAACGTTACCGATTGTTGTACCGATCACCTCGTCCATTTTGACACATTGTCGTCTCATTGCTGTGGAACGTTGGGGAAGGGCATTAAAGAGGCGCAAAAGAAAGAAGAAAAGCAGACACACAAAACTGGTAGCACAATTGCCGACGACGATGAACCCGACAGGCACGACAACGCCAGTGGCTTCGTAAGGTGCCGCATATATTATCATACTAATCGAAGCGTTATAACGCGTAACGCCGTACGTGAGTGCTGCCGGTTTGGATAGCCGATCATGGAGAATAAGTGAATGAACTGTCGATTTCGGACGCACGCCGTTTTACTCTCAACTGATCGATGTTTACGATATGCGATTTTCACTCGCTAGTTTTGTAATCGAAATCGGCTACTTATCTACACTATCAACACTTACCACTGTGCTCTTAATGGGGCAGGGGGAGCCAAAAATTATGAGACCCCAAAGGAGCGAGGGACCATCGCCCCCAACGTTTGACTTTTGGTGTGGTCCATCCAATGAAGAAAATAAAATCTGATAAAATGCCGATAAGCATTATCATCGTTGCATCTCACACCGTAAATGCTCCGCTCGTGCGTTTCGAAAATTTATGATAATGATACGCATCAGTTTTACACGTACCGATCACTTAACGCATGTTTTCATGATGCATTATCGAAGGTGAAATTTTCTAAACCGAACTATGATACATGAAACAACTTCCGTCATGGATCGTGCAGGGATTTTATTTCGAGGCGAATAGAAACCATAAATAGCCATCGGCAGCTTTCTTTTATTGTTTATGCTGATCATAATTAATCGTGCACTGATCGATCACCGTGATAAGCACAATAATATCGATATTATACCGTGTACATACAGTGACTGAAGTGAAGATTTTATCACGTATAGATTATTAAGTCCCTAACATAAAAAATAATCTTTTTTATAGGCTTTACCCTAATTTATAGATTTTCAATGTAGATTTCAAAGAATTGATTGTCATTTTTCAAATTTCCCTAAAACTCTGTTACTTTTCATTAATGAAACTGTTACTTTAATGCTTTAAACTGCTTTAATTTTGTTGAGTTATTTCAAGTTCAGATTTTTCTTTTGGCAGAATAAAATTAAATTTAAATTTATTTAAGTAAATTTTATTTACAATACAATTCAAGTAACCCAATTTTCTCTAGGACTATTTTTGAAAATTTTCGAAAGCAATGTCGTTAAATTACTTGGCCGACCTTCACAGGAACAGTTTTCCAAGGCCAAAGTTATTATATTCTCTTCTTCTTGATCCACGCAAAGCATCATTCCCGTGACAGCTCAGCCCCGATGAGCTTTAGCCACATTTTAGTTCTCTTTAAAATACAGACCTTAGAGCTTAATTAAAGTTTTCCTTGGGGTGACATTTTGCATACGTCAAAATTGCTGTCTTTAAAGGCGAAAAAAATCAATAGACTCGTTATTTAGTAACGGATGTAAAAAAAAATGAATTGAAACTGTTTCTTGTGAAAATTGCTTGTGAAGACGAGAAATTCTCACGCGCAACATACCATCTAATGAGCTGGAATGTATACCACAATACGAAACGAACCTTCAATCAATGCATCGCTTAATGTTAATGGTGAACTCTGTATGCTCTGTACGATCATTCTAGCATCCGATGGGTTGACATTTAAACTTTGAGCGATCTAATTAAATAAAGCAAACACTAGATGATTCGGTGTGATGTGTTCAATGTTAAAAAAGGTCAGTCTACTGTGTAGAATATAGACCATCGTTTTCTCGAACCACCACGACCGTGTTTAAACCATGGCGTTAGTCTTCAAAATCAGCTGCTCTTTTGCTGTTTTGAATGTCAACTGTTTTACCTTTATGTTAGGAAATGAAATAAAACCCTTATGCGCTAACGAACGAGATGGTCAAGAAGTTGTTTGCCCTTGCATATGGAACACAAAGCGTACCGGAGGATTGTATTCTTACTAACGAGCACGCGGTATGCCCAAAACCCATGAGTTGACCCTAAGTGTGTCAAAAGTGACACCAGCATTACGCTACCGATGTCAACAGACAACCCATCTGTGAAGTTGGCTGAACTTGATCCGCAAATCGGCAAATCGCAATGAATCGCTCGTGATGCCCGAAACCAAAACAAACCGCTATTCATGTGACTACGTTCCCTGAGCGAAAGAGCTAAGGTGGAGGTACGATGAAATGGTGCGGAATGTGCTCGCATACGCATTGCGCAATAGCTTCGTGTGAACTGGAAGCGATCACCGGTGATTCGGGGGTGTGTATGGAAAACCCAATGCGAGTGGTTGTTGGATCCGATTCGGCTGCCAGCGGCGCACGCTACTAAAACATACTTTCTATTGTTTCTGTGATGGGAATAAAGCAATCAATCCAGTAATGGTAACACGCGCACTGTTAAGAAATCAGTTCCTATGAAGTTTGACAACTTCTACTTCTAGTGGAGTAGCACTGCACAGTACGGGAATATAAAATGCAATAAATGACATCTTCGTGTCATTTTTTAATGGATAACGAAAAAAAAACCTGGTAAAAATCTCACCACGATACATGTAAGGACAGTACAAACATACGCATTGCTCCAGTTTTAACATTTCTTCTGGTTCGTTAATGCGCGCAGCTTTTGAGTGGGAACAATACTAATTATATGTTTGCGCCCGCTCAACTCTAGGCGTCGTAAGCTTTGCAGCCCCTCACAGCACTAACCAAGTAAGCTATTTATTAGGATAATTACTGTCAGCCGCCATTACTCTGCACTGCCATTTGCGCCGTGTGCGGTAATCGTGTTAAAATATTGCCCACATTTTGACCATTTGCTCCACGTGCCCTCGCAACGATGATGACTGCGATTGGGCGTTTGGCTTGCAGTCAAATGTAACATCGTTTCATTTCACTTTTTTCCTCTGTAGCCTACCGCAATCCCTCGAAACATTCCGGTAACCTTTCGCTGCTGACGTTCCTTCCGTCACATTATGTGCGCGAAAGACATCCATAGGCAAAGGAGTTTGGTAATCGAAATTCATCATCATAATGTCGCTCGCTTTAAAGACCTTAAAACCCCATAATTTTTCCTGCCTGATTGCTCACCCCTTTTTTCTTTTCACTTCGAAATGGGCGAAGTGGCCAAATTATTTGCAAATGGAGTCATATTCAAATTGGCTCAAACGGCTTATCCATCCAACCATTCTGCTCGACAGTTTACCTGGTGATCGTGTAATGTGCAACTTCCTGTGCGCGTCTTCACCGAACTTCCTTCCCACGGGGCTTAACAGACGCGTTTGGAAATTGGTGCACTTTGCCGGTTTTGCTTACCCACCCGTGCGGTGCACTACTACCGATTCTTTCGTTACACTACCCATCGGGTGGATGATGAAGGTAACACACAATGGCTTTATTTTGTGCCTCACGCCAGAGGGTGCCGCAGAACAAGAGAAAACATAACCCACCCCCACAGAAAGCTCGCGGGTAGTAATCGAGTAGCTTGAAGGCAGGGGAAGTTATGTGCACACTGTTAGGTTTGTGATTGTTGTTCCTTCCTGTATGCCCACAGCTTTGTGTGAACATAGCGCAATCTTTCAAACGCAATCGTAAGATCGAAACGCAGCGTTCAACCACACCTACTGCTCTACTTGATCTACTTCAATCATATACACCCGTCGATGTGATCGTACGCATTGTTGATAAGTGAACAATTCGGCCAAGATTTTATCAGGGCTGGGTGTGCGGTGTTGTGACAGACAATATTGTCCGCTTAGTTCTAGGTCGCATAAACAAGACTGCAAACATGCAATAGCTTGGGAACTTAAGGATTGTGTTTGGCATGTGCATTACGCGTGTGCTTGTAATTGATTTGAAAATTGCAAAATTGCAGCTGAGAGTCGTATCATGTTGAGCGGATATATTGTTCTTACTCAGCTAATGCTTCAACGACAAAAATCAATTTCGCGAAGAATGGTTAGTAAAAAAAAATTAAATTCATAATTTCACATAATAATATTTTCAACTAGCAACAAAATAAAAATTAAGAAAATACATTCAAAATTAACCCTAATTTGAGATGTCGTACAATATTGTCTCAAAGTAGTGATCTCAGCTAATGATATACTTTAATCTGAAACAATCTGAAGCAATCTGAAACAAAATTATTTAAAACGAACAGTCTGTTAGTTAGTTAGGATAGCCTCCGTTCATATGAGTCCCGGAATCGTATATACACCAGGATCTAGTATGGCAAGAAAAAGAAAATGCATAAAAAAATAACGGACTACCCAACCATCCATACTTTTTAAGCACAAACATGGATCACAGTTCTACATCGGACATTCAACAGTTATAGATCGAATCTTTATAGATCAATGCAATGTTACAAATCATTCGCCACCATTAGCAACTTGCAACACTTTGTTGCACTGGCGTTTTCCTCGTCCAATCATTCGCCTCGCCCTGTCCCTTGGCAAACCGTTGTAAATCGAACTTCAAGTGCAGAGATTTCACGCGTTCAGCATCGCATCTTAATTGCATGCCGCCGATGGATACGATACCGAATGCGTACTTCCTTTTATGAGAAACCCTCGGCGATGATTTATGTGCGACTCGATCCCTTCCCAGCCGGCTCAAATGTCAGTGCCCTCCATCTTGGCGGTACTATACCCCCACATCCTAAATGCTGCTTCACTCCTTGCGCTCCCTTGTGACTGTGTGTTGGCCGATTGATCCAAATGTCACAATCGAGCTATCGTTCCTCCCCGGTAGCGCCTCAATCTTCCATTGGCGTTGCAGATTGCGCATGCCCACAAAACGAGGCGTGCCACCAAACCACCGAAAGACACCATAGCTGAGCAAATAAGTGAAGTACGCTGGATGTACGAACAATTTACTCGTCTGAGGAGACCACGGGATGTTCGAAATGCCTCTGCTAGCCGACCCTGGTACATGTTGTGTGTTTTTTTTTCTTTTCTTTAGTTGGGGCGTGAGAGTGTTATAATTTCAGGCTATTAGAGGCTCATAAAGTGAACCACCCGACAACCGCTCCACATCTTACTGTTTCACAATTTCCCACGACGAGTGCCGCAGTGTGGGATGTGCATGAAGGCTCACAACGGCTCATGGATGGGCTGCAAACGACACAGCGTGTAGCGCGAGCCGTTCGAAAAAGTTCAAGGTACATCGATATTCCGTATCGCTGTCCACATCAAAGTCACCTCTAATCATTGCCATCCTTTCGACAAATAACGCACTTCAATAGCACACCATGATGGTGACCTTCGACTAACTCGATGTGCGCTTGATCTTCCATCCGGCGCTTGGGCGTATCATGCTTGCACTACACATCACCGGACGGGCATGATCCGATTTACGGTACAAAACGATTCGAACGGTAATTTTGCTCGAGGGCAGAAAAATTACCTTTACAAAATGGAGCTGCTCTTGAGATGATTTTGAGCATGAAACTCACAAGCCCAGGGTATATGCAAGCTTTAAGATTTCGCAGGCGGTCAAGAATTGGGCCACTTGGACCACAGGCCTGCCAAGAACTGGGGGCAGCGAGTTCGACGAGATCGAGGTGACCAATCTAGTAGTGATTAGTGTGCTGACTCACCTTCATTGATGCCATTTTTGCCTGCAAAGAAGAAGAGAAAGAGGTCGTTAGTGTTGGCGTTGGGTCGAGAGTGAACGATGCCAATGTTTATGGGTAAAGTGATAAAAAAAGACAAGGACTAGGTCAGATGAAGCTTAACGAGAGTCGGTAGTTCTCAGGCTCATTTAGTAGACGAATAGATTCAAGGACAACGAAAAGTACCCAGCAGCACAACGCTCTAGTCTTTACAATAAAGCACACATTGTTACATTCAGGACGTAAAGTAATTATTGGAATGGAGTTCATATCATCATTAGTAAAGAATTGTATAAATTGTTTCGTTTCTGAATTTTAATAAACCAACCAATAAGTTATTTGTAAATCGCGATCCATTTACAGAAAATATATAATTCAAGAGCAGTGAAATGAAGTTGTACCCCTTTACCCTGTACCATTAACTATTAAGCTTTTGTCGAATGCCCCTAATAGCCACTGCACCTAAATCGACATCAATTTGCGCTAAACATCGGTTAATATGTCATTTTAGTGTTTTTAGAACTCCTACCTTTTGGTCTGATTACAGGGCAAAACTGGGTGGATCTAACACAATTGGCCCCCCATCATAAATCAAATTATAAGTTACTCTGTGTAACTTTCGTGACAGCCGGCAGGGATTGATGTATAAGGGCAAGGAAAAAGAATACACACAAATAACAAGCGTTAACATCAAACCTTCCGATTAACGCCATTTTTTGTGCTAAAATAAATCTCAAAGGCGAACATCGATGGTGGGTGAACCAGGCGTGTTAGGCAAGTGATTGATGTCGCTGTGATGTGGCCATCCGGGAACTACTTTATTTCTGCATTGTATTCAAATTATACCCATCAACGTGCGGATCGCAACCCCGAAGTATGGAGTTAATCATGTCGATCGATCATGACACATGCAACGGGAGTATCGCTTGTACTGGCGAGACGATTTATGAGCACTGTTGCTGACCTGCGGGAATGTTTATTACACCGTTATTAGCGGGGCGTGTGTTCGGAGGTGATCGAAGCATTGGTGTTCCACTAATCAACTGCTGCTCTTTGATGTATCCGGTATCATACCGTGTGCTGACAGCGTCAGGAGTAGTAAGGAACTCGGCAAAATCAAACCATCGCCTCATAGACTAGACTTTCTGCCACTTTTCTCACCCCAGACCACCAAATCTCTCACACTCAACCATTTAAAGCTAGGAAAGGTTTTCGTACATTGGACTTGCTGTGTCCGCCACGGCTACGAACATTCCGGGCGTGGTATCACATACGATTACACAATATCTAATGAAGCATAATCAACAAGTGCTAATATTCGACACCTACACCGCTCATATGAAATCTCCTCGCCAACTCCACTCGAAAGGATTTCGCCGCCCAAGCGATAGGTACTGCGCAGGCGGTACTGGCAAATTGTTTATCATTTCACCCAACGTCTCATTATTGTTCAACCACCGTGGTTGCTTGTTGGTCCGTGACTAGATGTTTTCCTGGTTATCTGTGGAGTGGAGCGAGTGTGTGTAACGCTCACGCCGTAGCTATTTAATGAAATATAATTAACGTAAATTGAAATTAATTTTGATTCAATCTCCAATCAGTAATTGGATTTATTTTACAACCACATTAAAGGTACACACCGGTCAGGAGTTATTAGACATCCGTCGTACAAGAGGTGCTGTTTTCCCTTTCAATATCTGATTTTTATTGTTTAATAAACTTTTGAAGAAAAACGCATTCTACTTACAACTCCTATAGCATTTTGCATTCAATATTATGCAGAATATTCAAAAAGGTAATTTTTAGTGAATTATGCAAATTAGTGACCTTGGTCGAATGTTTGACCCAAGCCATGCACAAACCGGATATAATAAATCTACCCAAAAACCAATATCGCATCAATACTGATGGTCTTTTAAAAATGTAAAATTAACGTCGCCACAGAGTCGGCTCTAACTTTATTGTATTATAAAACATTCTCTAATCTAATTAAGTTGAGCACCTTGATTGTAAAATTACACAGATTAAGTGATATAAAACAGAATCCGTCGTGGTCAAACAATGTTTAAGACATTTTTGTGTTTTCATTTTATAGCAGTTAATGTTAATTCCAAATTTAATGTATATTTTTTGGGACCAAACATTGTGTCTAATTGTTATTGTTTTACTGGTTGTATCATTTCAGTATCAAGTCGTCTAAAACCTTTAACCACACAATGACACAGCGCAAGAGTAAAGGAGGAACAGCGACGATGCGTGCTGCCATGCTGCTGGCAACCGTTCTGTGCATTGCCGTGTTGCCTGTTTGCATTTACAGTCTCGAAAATGGACTCGCCCGAACACCACCGATGGGATGGCTGTCGTGGGAACGTTTCCGCTGCAACACGGACTGCGAGGGTGATCCGGAGAATTGTATCAGGTAAGTTACATTTATAGTTTTAATTTCCCCAACAACAACTTTATGTGTTGAGCATACTTTAGTATTTTCCTTAGATGAAAACGACAGACAATGCATCATCTTGCACGACTTAACATTTTATTTTACTTTTTGCAAGCTCTAATGCTATAAATTTGCAATCATTGGATGGTGTCTAAAAACACAACGAAGTCCTCCTTGGCACGTGCTATCGTATGGAAAGGCACCTTGTGAGTCAATCGGTGCACGATCATCACGTGAGGCTTTTCCACGGAAACACCTTTAAAGGGTGGTGTGCAAAAATCATAGCACAGGAACTTTACAGAGCTTTGGCACACCCAATTCCCTGTTTCAAATTAGTTTGCCACCAAGGCAAAGTATAACGCTTAACGCTGCATAAACGAGAAAGGCCACCCGATACGTGTGTATTGGTGTTGCACACTGCTGTTGTTTTATGCATCGTGATTTACACCACAATTGCAAGACGAACAAATTTGGTGGCCTATACCATGTGGATACACATTTATTAACGTCCGATTTTTATTGATTAGTTAGCTCAAAGAGGACGCGGACTGTTAGAAAGCATTCGCAACACTTGCACAGTGGTTTTTCGTTTTGCCCAATTGTGCAATTTCCACGTCCGTGGCCATGAATTTGCGATCAGTTTAAGGCAGCAGTCGGTCAGTTGCACCGATGATTTATGATGCACAGCTCCTAGCTCACGGTCTTGCACGCCTTGTTTACTGTTTGGATTTTTGTATTGACCCATTACTATTTCTGCGTTACTACTTCTGAGCCGAAAGTGAAAGTGTTATTGCCGCAAATGTGCGTGCATCGGAAGCAATCGTATCGTTTTTTGTTTTCTTGCTGGAATTGATCTCTTGAAGTCAAAGACAAAAACAATTGTTTGATGCGTTTCAATCATGTTTTATGTTTTATTTTTTATTCATGTAAATTTTACGCCTTAGCAAATTGTTTTGTTCTCGGTCGGAGCTTTAACCTTTAACTGATCATTGATGTGTTGTTATAATATTTTTTAATAGTTTTTAGACTTTGATTATCTCTCATTCCGTTGTTTTTTTTATCAGTGATGAAAATATATTCGAAAAGTAAATTGAAAGTACAGAAAAGTACAAAGATTAAATTATGCAGAAGATTAATTGATTTAATTAACAAATTTCTAAGATAATACAGTAAGATAAAATAAATAGCACATTTAAGAGATGATCAAGTGTAGTTATAAGCACAGACTCAACAAAAAATACCGATTATCACAAACAAAGGGATGATATTTGTTTAGCGAACCATCCATCAAAGAAAATGACTAACATTCAATCGATCTATCCGCTTTATTATTATCCATCCACCGGGATAGATTATTTATGATAAAAACAGGCAACAGATCACTCAGCTTATGATCGTTTTGCCACGAAACGAAGCGACTACCAGCAGTCCATCATTCTCCGTTCGATAAGTCTTCCCTTCACCGGGTCCTGGTATGCCACCCAACATCGCTCATTTAAAGGGAAAAAGGTCAGAGTCCGTTGTTGGGGAATGAAACGGTCCCTACCGGATTTAGCATCAGCCTCCGGTAGCGTCACGACGCAAAACAGTCGCTTCATATTTTGCGTTTCTTTATGACCGTGCAACACTGTGGGCAAGTTGCATTACTGCCACTGGGATGCAAAATGTGTGTGAAAAACTTCTAAACCATTTCCTGCATTTAAAGTACGGTTGGTAGCAAACAAAAAAGAAGGTATTGAAGAGAATTACTTCAAACGGCCAAGCTAACTGCTGCAGGCAAATGTAGATTTATTTTATTTTTATTGATCGATTGTTGCATAAGCTGTAGACAGCTGAAAAAACTGTACACTAGAGAAAAAAAGGAAATGCTCCAGAGAATGTCTTCGTTTGGACGGTAACAAAAAAAAAACTACTTACTCGTGGTAAACATTGATGCGAGTTTAAACCATGCAATTGCTAGCATAATACTTTTTGCACGATTTGGGTAATGGAAATCCCGAAATAAAAAATAACCCTCTCTTAGGTCCATTGTTGGGCAGCATCTTTCACTCGCACTAGAACTCCCACTTTCCATCGTTTTGTGGAACCGTGTAGACCAACGCATTCCCTTGTTGACCTTTCCCAGCCCTTACGTAATAACTTCTTGCGCACACGTTCCGGTTGCGTTACAAATCGCACGCAAACTGGCCGAACGCGTTCTTCTCGCGCTACCCGCTACGATAAATGACTGAGAATCGTGCCAATCGTGCTGCAGCTAGAGCTTCTTGCCAGATCAATAAATCAGATCAGTCCCCCCCCCCGAACGGTGGTTTAATAAGGACCGAACTGTCGAGCCTTTGCTCGACGTGTGTGCTGTAATGCGGATTTGAGTGTCACAAAATTACGAAAGCTTCGGGCACACAATTATTCTGACCTAAAGCCGAAACTTCGTTAGCCAATCTAGCCGTGTTTGCATTACAAAACGATGTGTGTCCGGGCACGCGGCGGACACATCAGTTGCTCCAGATGGCTCTTCGCATCACGTGCTCAAATCAAACAAACATCATTCATAAAAATCACTCAACTGTCAAACTGAAGCGTGTTGGGGTCATCACAGAAAGAAAAGCATCCACATGGATGAGTATTATGGAGCCAATTGAAACAACCGAGACCGATTACACTAAGCCAAAGAGAAACATTAGGATTATAGTTGGGCTTTTGTATGTTTCTTCTCTCTGAGCTTAAATTGAATCAAACTGGCTTACGAATACTTCTATAAGTAATCAGAACTGGAAGCAAGAGATTTTGACCTTTTCGGGGAAAACTCTGGTTATTACGATCTCTCGAAAATCTCATCTGCTTTGCATACACGCTTGTTAAGCAATAACTAATTATTGTTGTACGATTTCAAGCCTTCCCTATCTCACCTCCTCCCTGTCCAATGGATTTCTAAGTAATGTCATGAGAACTATTAGAAAAAAAAGTACACAAAACAATGCTGCTTATGCGGCAATTTAGTTTGTGACGCGCATTCTACCGCCATCGATCGATCGGATCGTGAGATGGTAGCATCGAATCGATCACCACCACCCCATGGTCACGTTTCTACCGGATTTGCCGCTCACTACGCGGCTGGGAAGTAGGGTCGACATCCGCCACTGCCGTGGCACGAATTCTGGACGCAAATCCCTTTTTGTTGGGTCCTTTCCAATTTCCCAACACGGTCGTACCGGAGACCGGAGGAAACATTTTGCAACAAACTTTATAATTGAAGCCATCGTAACGACTCGTATCCTCCACCCGCCGGAACGATGTGCGATGGTGTACGCGTTCTGAGCATCGCCAGATGGAAAGATTACGTGTGCGGTTCCGATTATTCGGTGTTCCGTGCATGTCCGTACCGCTTGATTGACCCGACGCAATGCTGCCACCAGCGTGGGCCGCGGCGGAAGATAATTGCTTCCGCGGACATTCACCGGGAGTCATCGGGAGACACCCGCTACCACATGCTGGTGACCAAAGCTCCCAAAGGCATCGGGACCCCCTTGGTGGCGGAATCCAAAGCGATGGCTTTAGGAAATGGTCGCTCATTTGCATAATGAGCATAATTATCGGCCCAGTGTGTGTTACACCGTTGGCCTGTTACCTTCGATGTTTTCTCTAATGTACACCTTTTTTTTTCGCTTCCATCGAAAAGGAGTGCTCCGCGTGTTCGTGGTCGATCGTACTCATGTCAATTAATTTTAACAATTTTTGATCACTCCACCAAAATGCTCACCCCGTGCGAACACCTTTCCGTACACGGAATGACAATCTTCATGGCATCGGGTAAATTTTGCACACGCCAAAGAAACTGTCGATCGAGTAGTTTACAGCGGGATGAGCGGGAGAGAGAGAGAGAGAGAGAGAGAGAGAGAGAAATAGAAGTGTAAACAAACATTCCTCACGCGATGAAGTGTTTGTATGTTAAGAGGAGTAACTGCCGGTTCAACAGCAAGTTGACAACACACTTCAGGCGTACCATGCATCCAAACGTGCCCGAGGATCGCTTGAGAAATGCTTCACGCAAACCCGAATGAGACGTGTAAGTTCACTTGAGTCAACATCATTTTAATTAGATCAAGATCAGCTGCACAGAAAGGAAGTACATGGTGACTGAACATTTACTGAGATGCTTGACCTGTAAAGATAGATGGGAGTAGAGTCATGCAATGACTTATGAATCTTTATCGTCTAATAAATCATAAGAAATTACCCAATATGATTCTTCTCCAAGTTCATTTGTAGTTTATTAATGTCTGTCATGTGGCTAAGTCTATAAAAGAATTTCTGCTAGAAGATACAAACGTTTGGTAAGAGTATTTTGGAATCGTCAAACTAAACTGCATAAGAAGGTCGAAAGGTTGCTGAAAATTTTCTTCGACAATAAGTCGACATTATTCCCTAAGTTTGGTAATCACTTTCATTAGAGGATTCGATCTACAATTCTTTGGTGAGCACTACCCCGGACCTTACAATCCGACCAGAGTGCCTGAGTATTTGGTTTTCCGGGTATAGATTGAGCGTAAATTAAACCTCTAATAAAATACACACTGTGCCGTCATTCTTTTGATCCTTGCTCAAGTGGTTCCAGCCCAGAGATTTAATGCTGTACATATTTTCAAGATGTTTTGCAACTCCTTATATGGAACCTATTAAACAAAATGTTTTCAAAATCATAAATATAGCCAAATATAATATTGTTAAAAAAATGTAGGTCATAGTCATGTGCTATGATAAATCAATATCTGACGTATAAAAGGTAGAGTATTCAATACTGTTCATTAATTTATGGTCCAAAATTTAAAACCATCATCACAAACACATAATTTTGTGTGTTTAATACTGTAACTAAAAACATTAAATCATTCATCGCCAAAGGGTATATTTAATTAGCTCAACGAAAAAACGTTCCCCAATACCGAAAACAAACTATCAACAAACCACTTCCAATTCCCATATTTCAATCCACCTTTTTTAGGATGGATACGTTCAGCTTACGACGAACAAAAGAAAAACGCAAAATCATGTAAAATCATCTTTAACAAGGACGATCACAGGCCAGTTTTTGCCCTTCCTTTATGGAGATCATTTCATCATAATCCATCGAAGGGGACTATTTAAAAATCAATACCACCGCAAAGGTGTTTTTTTTTGGCATGGCATCCATCGAAAGCATTTGATTGTTTTGCGATCTGAGCCAATCCCTAAAGGCCATTCCGATAACGACGACCCGAAACGACGTTATTGGAAGCAAGGTGCCATAGATAAATTGAATATAACAATATTGCTCTTTCTCAATGGATCGTTGTTCACTGCTCCGTGTCGTTACGATCACGCCTCCAATCTCCTCTCAAGCACCATCGGCAAAGTGGGATGATCCTCTAAGCGCCAAGAGGGTGCTATCGTATCGATCGATCAAATGCTTCTTTGTAGAGGTACGCTTCATCTACCGCAGCGTGTTTTTGCTAATGCTGCTTACGGGCATCCTCGTCAAGCCATGTCCTCTCTTCGAAGATCGTGTCATTTGTAAGATTAAAAAACGAACATGGAGACGATCGAGTGGATTAAGCTGCGGTCACTGTATGTAGTTTTAACTGGGTCATCCATTCTTCCAGTTGTTAGACGAATCAAACTGCTCTAAACTAAACATTCTCAATGCTGCTCTTGGAAGGAAGTCACCGGATAGCAGAAAACCTAGGAAGGAAAACTAATGAATTGGCATATGACACGCAGAAAAGGTTAGTTGACCTACAGTGTAGCTTATGCCCTCGGGGAGATCGACCGATGTGGATCCAGGAAATCACGAACCGCCAACACTCTAAGTAATGCGCACAAAATGCCGTAGGCAGTCTACAAATCATCAGCAGATTCTTGCAAGCCCTTCGCCCAGTTCACATTTGCATGTGACTGTACATTTGGCGTGATTCGAATGTACTGTTTTACAATGTCGCTACGGTGAAGGAGAACGAATTGCTTCAGGATTGGGAAAAGGCGGAAATCTGCTGCAAGTTAGCCTGCATTTCAATGTTATAAAATTCTATGTCTCCAAGCAAAAAGATAAAAAGAGGTCTCACCCGATACAGCTCAGCTTAGCTTTTAGTTACAGCTCTTAGTACAGTAATGTACTAAAGTGGAATTGCTAAAATAGAACTCAATGCTTGAAATTTTATTTTATTGAACGTTACTTCACATTTACATATGTTTTTGCATAATTTTTTGCTACAAAATCTACTCCTCTTTTGCACTCGTTCCAGTGAACACCTTTTCCGCACGATGGCCGATCTGGTGGTGAGCGAAGGGTACGCCGCCGTAGGCTACGAGTACATCAATGTCGATGACTGTTGGTTGGAGAAGTCACGCGGACCGCGTGGTGAGCTGGTCGCTGATCGGCGTCGCTTCCCGAGCGGTATGAAGGCACTGGCCAACTACGTACACGCTAAAGGTCTTAAGTTCGGTATCTACGAAGATTACGGAAATTACACGTGTGCCGGATATCCAGGAATTCTGGGATTCTCGGCCAACGATGCAGCCCAGTTTGCGTCGTGGGACGTGGACTACGTGAAACTGGACGGTTGCTATTCTCTACCGATTGACATGGATCATGGCTATCCGGAATTCGGACGTAATCTGAATGCGACCGGACGTCCCATGATTTACTCGTGCAGCTGGCCAGTTTATCAGATTTATGCAGGCATGAATGTGGGTTAACGGAAGAAGTTCTCGTAATGTTTGCCAACTGAATATGTATCTAATAATGTGTTTCTAATTCTTATGTCCACCCGTCACACACAGCCCAACTATTCGTCGATTATTCAGCACTGCAATCTGTGGCGTAACTACGACGACATCCAAGATTCCTGGGCGTCGCTGGAGAGCATCATCGATTATTATGGCAACAACCAGGATGCGATCATACCGAATGCTGGTCCCGGCCATTGGAACGATCCGGACATGGTAATGTAGTGACGCATAAATGCTTGCCCTAAAAATGTACAACTAACTTCCTTTCGATGCAGCTGATTATCGGAAACTTTGGACTTAGCTACGAACAATCCAAGACGCAGATGGCCCTTTGGGCTATAATGGCCGCACCGCTTATGATGTCGGTTGATCTACGTACGATCCGGCCCGAGTTTAAGGCAATTCTACAGAACCGTAAGATCATTGCGGTCGATCAAGATCCACTCGGCATTCAGGGACGGAGAATTTATAAGGTACGTAAAGTTGTTGCTTAGGTACAATATTAAAATTCCATTACGACTAACGTTACGCTATTTGTTATGACACACCTTCGCAACAGCACAAGGGCATCGAAATCTGGTCCCGACCGATCACTCCCATCTACCAGACGTACTACTCGTACGCGATCGCCTTCGTAAACCGACGAACAGACGGTACACCATCGGACGTGGCCGTGACCCTTCGTGAGCTGGGCCTTATTTCCCCCACGGGCTACAGGGTTGAGGTAAGACAAATCGTTTATCAAACCAAACCACGTTGGTAAACTATGATAATGACCCTTCCGATCTTCGTTTTAGGACCTGTACGAGGAAGTCGACTACGGAGTACTGAGCCCCCAGACGAAGATTAAGGTGAAGGTGAACCCATCCGGTGTGGTGATACTGCGGGCCGATGTTCAGCCGGAACGTTTCTCCAAGAGACCGTACAATCCTATCTTCTATCGCTATCCCAACTAAACCATCGGTTGCGGTGTTAATCAGCAATCGAAAAACCTCATTTTGTACTGTAGGTAGAGTTTGACAGCGTACTAAAGATGTCCAAATTCTCGAACACACTAGCTAGACCCCTTTCTTGTAGTAGCAATATCCATACACACACACGCACACAAACATCCATCAGGCGAAATGTTCAACAAGTTTCAGTGCATTAAAACGCGAAACTATTTGATAGTGATGTAAGAAGTACAGGAACAATTCTTTAAGAATAGTTTATCACGAGCAGCAGAAAGATAACAATCATGTGCCAGTTTTGATGGAAAAAAACAGTTAATCGAAAACACTTACATTTTTCTCCTAGGTTGAAAAAGTGACAAACACGCATCTTAAGAGAAGACAATCTACAATAGAACAAACACACAGAGAAATGGCTTTTATTGGCAGTCCTGGCACTGTTTGTTAGCATGTAGGATCCGAGTGTTAACTAGCTAGAAAACAATTGCACTACAACCAACACGTTTTCCACAGCAGCCAAAAAGCGAATGGTGCTCTCATACATAACGTGTGCTTTCTTTGCTAATGAGCCTATTTTTGGGTGCTGTATTGGGGCAAAGTCGAAGCGCCACAGTGATATGATTACGTTACGTAAACAACAACGTTTTTGTACCCCCTTCCGGGATTGAAAACCACCACCACACAACGATTGGCTGGTCAATCGGATACTGGCCAATCGGCTACCTTGCCTAAACTTCGGACCAATCCCAATTGGTGTGGGGTTTTTCCATCAGAATCCGTGGTGTATGATCTTGGTACGTGCATAAGGTTAGGTTTGTACATTGTATAATTTATGATACGGGACAGTCCCGGGGCAGTGAGTGTGTGATGTCCTTGTTTTTTTTTATTTCTTTAATAGTTTCCAAAACCAATTATTGACTAAATCAATTTGAGATAATAAATAAATAAATAAAATCGATACGAAACACAACCACATGGATTTACTATACTTATAATAAAGTTTTGAGAACATGAATTAATATAACACTTTTACAACATTCTACCTAAAGACCGAAAAATGCTTACAAGAATAGTCAAACAATGCAAACCGTTAGTGTATATGTAGTGAACCAATACAGCACAGGCTTCATCACACTGGTCGGTGTGGCTAAATTGTTCAAAATGTTTGTGGTAGTGCTGGGGCTGATAAACTGATTAACAAACCTTTTAAAATATTTATAAAACAGAATTTAGAGAAACATTATAAAAATTGAATATTTCCACCATAAGACAAT